>CAWUPB010000079.1:985000-992500 GCA_963924115.1 Dovyalis caffra
AGGGTTTAGGGTTTAGGGTTTAGGGTTTAGGGTTTAGGGTTTAGGGTTTAGGGGTTTAGGGTTTAGGGTTTAGGGTTTAGGGTTTAGGGTTTAGGGTTTAGGGTTTAGGGTTTAGGGTTTAGGGTTTAGGGTTTAGGGTTTAGGGTTTAGGGTTTAGGGTTTAGGGTTTAGGGTTTAGGGTTTAGGGTTTAGGGTTTAGGGTTTAGGGTTTAGGGTTTAGGGTTTAGGGTTTAGGGTTTAGGGTTTAGGGTTTAGGGTTTAGGGTTTAGGGTTTAGGGTTTAGGGTTTAGGGTTTAGGGTTTAGGGTTTAGGGTTTAGGGTTTAGGGTTTAGGGTTTAGGGTTTAGGGTTTAGGGTTTAGGGTTTAGGGTTTAGGGTTTAGGGTTTAGGGTTTAGGGTTTAGGGTTTAGGGTTTAGGGTTTAGGGTTTAGGGTTTAGGGTTTAGGGTTTAGGGTTTAGGGTTTAGGGTTTAGGGTTTAGGGTTTAGGGTTTAGGGTTTAGGGTTTAGGGTTTAGGGTTTAGGGTTTAGGGTTTAGGGTTTAGGGTTTAGGGTTTAGGGTTTAGGGTTTAGGGTTTAGGGTTTAGGGTTTAGGGTTTAGGGTTTAGGGTTTAGGGTTTAGGGTTTAGGGTTTAGGGTTTAGGGTTTAGGGTTTAGGGTTTAGGGTTTAGGGTTTAGGGTTTAGGGTTTAGGGTTTAGGGTTTAGGGTTTAGGGTTTAGGGTTTAGGGTTTAGGGTTTAGGGTTTAGGGTTTAGGGTTTAGGGTTTAGGGTTTAGGGTTTAGGGTTTAGGGTTTAGGGTTTAGGGTTTAGGGTTTAGGGTTTAGGGTTTAGGGTTTAGGGTTTAGGGTTTAGGGTTTAGGGTTTAGGGTTTAGGGTTTAGGGTTTAGGGTTTAGGGTTTAGGGTTTTAGGGTTTAGGGTTTAGGGTTTAGGGTTTAGGGTTTAGGGTTTAGGGTTTAGGGTTTAGGGTTTAGGGTTTAGGGTTTAGGGTTTAGGGTTTAGGGTTTAGGGTTTAGGGTTTAGGGTTTAGGGTTTAGGGTTTAGGGTTTAGGGTTTAGGGTTTAGGGTTTAGGGTTTAGGGTTTAGGGTTTAGGGTTTAGGGTTTAGGGTTTAGGGTTTAGGGTTTAGGGTTTAGGGTTTAGGGTTTAGGGTTTAGGGTTTAGGGTTTAGGGTTTAGGGTTTAGGGTTTAGGGTTTAGGGTTTAGGGTTTAGGGTTTAGGGTTTAGGGTTTAGGGTTTAGGGTTTAGGGTTTAGGGTTTAGGGTTTAGGGTTTAGGGTTTAGGGTTTAGGGTTTAGGGTTTAGGGTTTAGGGTTTAGGGTTTAGGGTTTAGGGTTTAGGGTTTAGGGTTTAGGGTTTAGGGTTTAGGGTTTAGGGTTTAGGGTTTAGGGTTTAGGGTTTAGGGTTTAGGGTTTAGGGTTTAGGGTTTAGGGTTTAGGGTTTAGGGTTTAGGGTTTAGGGTTTAGGGTTTAGGGTTTAGGGTTTAGGGTTTAGGGTTTAGGGTTTAGGGTTTAGGGTTTAGGGTTTAGGGTTTAGGGTTTAGGGTTTAGGGTTTAGGGTTTAGGGTTTAGGGTTTAGGGTTTAGGGTTTAGGGTTTAGGGTTTAGGGTTTAGGGTTTAGGGTTTAGGGTTTAGGGTTTAGGGTTTAGGGTTTAGGGTTTAGGGTTTAGGGTTTAGGGTTTAGGGTTTAGGGTTTAGGGTTTAGGGTTTAGGGTTTAGGGTTTAGGGTTTAGGGTTTAGGGTTTAGGGTTTAGGGTTTAGGGTTTAGGGTTTAGGGTTTAGGGTTTAGGGTTTAGGGTTTAGGGTTTAGGGTTTAGGGTTTAGGGTTTAGGGTTTAGGGTTTAGGGTTTAGGGTTTAGGGTTTAGGGTTTAGGGTTTAGGGTTTAGGGTTTAGGGTTTAGGGTTTAGGGTTTAGGGTTTAGGGTTTAGGGTTTAGGGTTTAGGGTTTAGGGTTTAGGGTTTAGGGTTTAGGGTTTAGGGTTTAGGGTTTAGGGTTTAGGGTTTAGGGTTTAGGGTTTAGGGTTTAGGGTTTAGGGTTTAGGGTTTAGGGTTTAGGGTTTAGGGTTTAGGGTTTAGGGTTTAGGGTTTAGGGTTTAGGGTTTAGGGTTTAGGGGTTTAGGGTTTAGGGTTTAGGGTTTAGGGTTTAGGGTTTAGGGTTTAGGGTTTAGGGTTTAGGGTTTAGGGTTTAGGGTTTAGGGTTTAGGGTTTAGGGTTTAGGGTTTAGGGTTTAGGGTTTAGGGTTTAGGGTTTAGGGTTTAGGGTTTAGGGTTTAGGGTTTAGGGTTTTAGGGTTTAGGGTTTAGGGTTTAGGGTTTAGGGTTTAGGGTTTAGGGTTTAGGGTTTAGGGTTTAGGGTTTAGGGTTTAGGGTTTAGGGTTTAGGGTTTAGGGTTTAGGGTTTAGGGTTTAGGGTTTAGGGTTTAGGGTTTAGGGTTTAGGGTTTAGGGTTTAGGGTTTAGGGTTTAGGGTTTAGGGTTTAGGGTTTAGGGTTTAGGGTTTAGGGTTTAGGGTTTAGGGTTTAGGGTTTAGGGTTTAGGGTTTAGGGTTTAGGGTTTAGGGTTTAGGGTTTAGGGTTTAGGGTTTAGGGTTTAGGGTTTAGGGTTTAGGGTTTAGGGTTTAGGGTTTAGGGTTTAGGGTTTAGGGTTTAGGGTTTAGGGTTTAGGGTTTAGGGTTTAGGGTTTAGGGTTTAGGGTTTAGGGTTTAGGGTTTAGGGTTTAGGGTTTAGGGTTTAGGGTTTAGGGTTTAGGGTTTAGGGTTTAGGGTTTAGGGTTTAGGGTTTAGGGTTTAGGGGTTTAGGGTTTAGGGTTTAGGGTTTAGGGTTTAGGGTTTAGGGTTTAGGGTTTAGGGTTTAGGGTTTAGGGTTTAGGGTTTAGGGTTTAGGGAGGGGTTAGGGAGGAAAAAAACGCTCTGCGGGTTGTTGACAGAGACTCACGGCTGCCGGAGCTTCATCGCCGTCGTCGACCGTCAGATCGTACTGAAATTTTGATATGTTGTTCGCCTGACTCTGGGCTTCCTTCTCACCGGAGGGATTTGCTGTTTAATTGTCGACCAGGGAGTTACGACCTCTGGAACATACGGGTTGGAAAGCTCTAAGAATTGGCAGTCCGATTGTTACCGCCGTCGGAGCTATAACTCCGTCGTAGGCCGTCCGATTGAATTGAAATTTGGATATGTGTTTTCTGTAGCTGTCGTCGGAATTCTGACCGAAGGATTTGCAGATCAGAGTTGGGGAAGCAAGGAAAATTGGCGTCTGAGTATTCTGTGATGTTTTTACCGTTTTTCTGGGCAAAAGAACATTGATTGTTTTGGAGATTTTGGCTTTGTTAACCGTTGGATTGAGCTCAATTTTCTACCACAGCTGTGTCTAGTTGGGATCCGGGTTCTGAACGGGGGAGATTGGGGTTGGAGCTGTGAGCGAGGCGTTATCGCTTTCCAACAGAGACTACCTGAAATTGTGTCGCCGGTTGCCGTCAGGGCAATCGCTCCGCCGTCCACCGTTGGATGAGAGTGAAACCTTTGGGGGAAGATTCGTAGCTCAAGTGGCTACGTGCTCACCGTCCAGAATTTGATTTCATTGGTTTTTGGATTGAAGACAGACTGCTACAATGACTGCCGGAACAGTAACAGCAGCAGCATCCACTTCCACCACAAAAAACGCCACCACCACCCAAAATCCCACCAAACCAGCCACAACCGGTCAGCCGAAAACCACCCAAATCGCCCACAAACTGAATGCCACCACCATATCCACCCCTCCTAGTGGGTCATGGGCTGATCGGGTAAAAGTGTCTAGTGCTAAAACCCGAGCTTCAATCTCATCATTTCCAAGGCAACCAATAGGTACCGTTTTGGAAATTCCGGACCACGTCATTGATGAGAGTTCTTCACGATGGAGCCGATGTTTAGTTGGCTTCTTTCCAGGTGCTCGAGATGCCATTCCATGCGGTGAACTCTATTGCTCAACGGGTTTGGAAAAATTCCGGTCTTGAGAGTGTTTCCTCGACACGACAAGGCTTCATGATTTTTCGTTTCAAGAGAGAGGAGGATGTCCATTTGGTTATGGAGCGGGGACCGTGGATGTTTGGAGGTAAGAGCATTGTTCTCCAACGGTGGCATCCCCACTTTGTTTTTGACAAATCCAAAATTTCAAAGGTTCCGGTGTGGATCCGACTTCATGGATTGCCTTTTCCGTTGTGGAATGAGGCTCGGATTAGGTATGGCGGCGAGTATGGTTGGAAGACCTTTATCATCGACCAACAAACTCTAGGATGCACTCGACTTGATTATGCTCGGGTTTGTGTTGAGTTGGATGCTTCGATGCACTATGGTTCACTCCTTTCGGTTGAAATGTAGGTTATCTTCAGAGCCTATATCGGTTTCGGTTGAGTATGAATGGAAGCCGAGTGTTTGTGGAACTTGCAAAGTGTTTGGGCATTCGTGCAAGGCTAAGAGTATACCGGTTAATTCGACGGAACCCAAAAATGGAGGGGATGTCTTAATGGCGAGTAGCACCCCTGTTCTTGTTGTTGTCGAGGTTCCTCCTGTCGTGCCTACTCTTGGGACCGTTGCGGTAGCCCCGGTTACTCGGCTAGCTCTTCGACCTATTCCGAAGCGAGATGAGTCTGCTGCTCCGGGCTCTACTGTTAGAGATGATAGGATGAAAGAAAATTGTGGGTCGGACTCGGGCTCGGACTCGGCTAATGACATCTCGCGGGTGGAGAAGGATCGGTTCTTTGTGATAGCCATAGAGCGAGTGTTTGGAGAGCAAAGTGGCATCTTTGCCTAGCAACGATGGCTGCGGTACTTCATCGCCACTCGAGGCCTCCTCAAATTCGGTGGCCTCTTCATCGAGTTCACAGGTTGTCACCGAGTCGAAAAGCCGAGGTAACCCCTATCTCGTAAGAAGAAGAAGGGGGAAAAAGCCTAAGGGCTATTAATTTTTCCCCTATGTTTTCTCCTCCACTCCTATTTTTATGTTAGGTTGCTTTGGAATATTTGGGGTCTTAATGGCCGTCAAAACAGAGAGTGGTTAAGGATTGGATTGCTAAATATCGTATTAGGCTTAGTAGGTCTTCTTGAGACCAAAGTTCTTGCTAGCCGGATGAGGAGAGTTGAATCGGCTATAAATCCTTCATCTGGCGGTTTCTTTCTAATGTGTCGGATGCGGTTAAATGTCGTATTCGATTGGTTGGGACCGTTGGTGTATAGCATTTCTTTGTTTGCATTCTTCCTTGCGGTGGATGACTTGTGAGGTTTCTAGCTTGGTTGATCGGTCCTCTTTTGTCGTAACTTTTGTGTATGGTTTAAATACACCGGATAGTCGTCGGGACTTGTGGGATTATTTGAGGCTTCACTCTTACGCTTTTCAATCCGGGCCTTGGCTTGTCTTGGGAGACTTTAATGCTATTACGAGTTCTTCGGATAAGTATGGGGGTGACCACTTCTTGGTATGGACATATGGATGATTTTAGCAATTGTGTGCATGCATCCGAGTTAATCGAGTTCCTTATTCGGGTTTGAGATTCTCCTGGCATAATAGTCGGCATGGAGGTGGCTACTATTCTAGAAAAGCTCGACTTGGATTTTTGGTAACTCGAGTGGTTCTCATCGTGGCCGATTACTCGCTCGGAATTTCTACCACGAGATTCATCGATCATAGTGCTATGGTGGTTGATTTCGGTTCCGCTCCATCTAAGGTAAAAGCTTCATTTAAGTTTTTGAACTTTTGGGGTGACGGGGATGATTTTATGGGTTTAGTGGAGGAGGTTTGGCGAGGTTCGATGAATGGTAACCCGATGTTCGGGTTTACTCGGAGATTGGGGTTGCTCGAGTCTAAACTTAAGTCTTTCCATCGTCACCACACTAGTCATATCTCTAGTAGGGTGATGGAGGCAAAGGCTCGTTGAGGCTGCGGCTCGGGTTTTATTGGATGGTTCTCCTCATATAGATGAGTACTTGGTGTACGAGAGGGCGGCTTGCTAAGGAATACTCCCGGCTAAGTAAGGATGAGGAAGCTTTTTATAAGCAACGGTCTCGGATTCGGTGGCTTCGATTGGGTGATAGGAACACCAAGTTCTTCCATAGATCGATTCTTCGTAGACGAGGTCGGGAACGGGATTCATGGCTTGGCCGATGAGTCGGGGATTCGGGTCCGTGATCGGCATGGTATGGGTCGGTTAGCGGTTCGATACTTTCGGGATGTGCTCTCCTCTCATTCGGCCTCCCCTCACGAGGATGCCTCTAGGTACTTTTCTAGCGGCATTTCTCCGATATGGTTTCCACTTTAGAGTACGATATCACCGATGATGAGATCGAGGAGCCTTATTCTCCATCCGGATGATAAGGCTCCGAGGCCCGATGGTTACACTTCTCGGTTTTTCAAGAAAAGTTGGGATATTATTGGCGGAGACTTCATTGCTTGCTTGTAAGGTACTTCTTCGGTTCCTCTACTCTTCCTCGTTGTATTAATGCTACTAGGATTTCTCCGATTCCTAAGATTGAGAACCCTACCTCTATGAAAGACTTTAGGCCGATTGCATGCTTTGTAATGTCATGTATAAATGCATCTCTAAAGTCATTGTGAGCGAGTGAAGATGATTCTACTGATGTGATTGGTCCAGCTCGAATTGCTTTTATTCTGGTAGACGGATATCGGATGCTATTTCTACTGACCCAAGAGCTCATGCATAACTATCATCTACCTAGCTACTATGGCTAGATGTGCTTTGAAGGTAGACATCAGGAAAGCTTTCGACACGGTTAGTGGAAATTTATCATCTTGGGATTGAAATCTATTGGAGTGCCTAATTCCATGATTAAATGGATTGAGGTATGTATGTCTACGACTTTTTCTCGGTGGCTATAAATGGAGAGCTCCACGGGTTTTTTCCATCATATAGAGGCCTTCGGCGGGGGTGATCCATTGTCCCCTATTTATTTGTCTTGGCCATGGAGGGTACGGGAGGAATGCTTAGAGAGGCTTCGCGAGTCAAGATTTCGGTTCCATTGGAGGTGCGAAACGAGTGCCATCACGCAACTATGCTTTCGCTGATGACCTTATGATTTTACGTCGAGCGAGATATGGATTCGGTTGGGATTGTGAGGAAGGCTGCGGATGACTTTTATAGGTTATACGGGTTGATAACTAACCACGAGAAAAGCAATGTTTTCTTATCGGGAGTGGATGATGAGCTAGGAGCTTCCACTTCGATCTCTCTTGGGTTTCGGTTTGGGCTCTCTACCGGTTAGGTATCTCGGAGTCCACTTTGATCTCCACTCGTTTGAAGCATAGTATTTGCTTGCCTTTAGTTGAGCGGATTCTCTCTCGGATTAAGCTATGGACTTCGGCCTCTCTCACGTATTCGGGGCGCCTTAGTCGATCAAATCTGTCCTCTTCTCTATCCGGGTATATTGGTCCTACATGTTTATTCTTCGTGCTCGATTATCGGGAGGATTGAGGGTATTTTAGGCTTGCCTTTACGTGGAAGGGTTCCTCCCTTTCCCCCTGCAG
>CAWUPB010000079.1:997500-1010000 GCA_963924115.1 Dovyalis caffra
TTAGGGTTTAGGGTTTAGGGTTTAGGGTTTAGGGTTTAGGGTTTAGGGTTTAGGGTTTAGGGTTTAGGGTTTAGGGTTTAGGGTTTAGGGTTTAGGGTTTAGGGTTTAGGGTTTAGGGTTTAGGGTTTAGGGTTTAGGGTTTAGGGTTTAGGGTTTAGGGTTTAGGGTTTAGGGTTTAGGGTTTAGGGTTTAGGGTTTAGGGTTTAGGGTTTAGGGTTTAGGGTTTAGGGTTTAGGGTTTAGGGTTTAGGGTTTAGGGTTTAGGGTTTAGGGTTTAGGGTTTAGGGTTTAGGGTTTAGGGTTTAGGGTTTAGGGTTTAGGGTTTAGGGTTTAGGGTTTAGGGTTTAGGGTTTAGGGTTTAGGGTTTAGGGTTTAGGGTTTAGGGGTTTAGGGTTTAGGGTTTAGGGTTTAGGGTTTAGGGTTTAGGGTTTAGGGTTTAGGGTTTAGGGTTTAGGGTTTAGGGTTTAGGGTTTAGGGTTTAGGGTTTAGGGTTTAGGGTTTAGGGTTTAGGGTTTAGGGTTTAGGGTTTAGGGTTTAGGGTTTAGGGTTTAGGGTTTAGGGTTTAGGGTTTAGGGTTTAGGGTTTAGGGTTTAGGGTTTAGGGTTTAGGGTTTAGGGTTTAGGGTTTAGGGTTTAGGGTTTAGGGTTTAGGGTTTAGGGTTTAGGGTTTAGGGTTTAGGGTTTAGGGTTTAGGGTTTAGGGTTTAGGGTTTAGGGTTTAGGGTTTAGGGTTTAGGGTTTAGGGTTTAGGGTTTAGGGTTTAGGGTTTAGGGTTTAGGGTTTAGGGTTTAGGGTTTAGGGTTTAGGGTTTAGGGTTTAGGGTTTAGGGTTTAGGGTTTAGGGTTTAGGGTTTAGGGTTTAGGGTTTAGGGTTTAGGGTTTAGGGTTTAGGGTTTAGGGTTTAGGGTTTAGGGTTTAGGGTTTAGGGTTTAGGGTTTAGGGTTTAGGGTTTAGGGTTTAGGGTTTAGGGTTTAGGGTTTAGGGTTTAGGGTTTAGGGTTTAGGGTTTAGGGTTTAGGGTTTAGGGTTTAGGGTTTAGGGTTTAGGGTTTAGGGTTTAGGGTTTAGGGTTTAGGGTTTAGGGTTTAGGGTTTAGGGTTTAGGGTTTAGGGTTTAGGGTTTAGGGTTTAGGGTTTAGGGTTTAGGGTTTAGGGTTTAGGGTTTAGGGTTTAGGGTTTAGGGTTTAGGGTTTAGGGTTTAGGGTTTAGGGTTTAGGGTTTAGGGTTTAGGGTTTAGGGTTTAGGGTTTAGGGTTTAGGGTTTAGGGTTTAGGGTTTAGGGTTTAGGGTTTAGGGTTTAGGGTTTAGGGTTTAGGGTTTAGGGTTTAGGGTTTAGGGTTTAGGGTTTAGGGTTTAGGGTTTAGGGTTTAGGGTTTAGGGTTTAGGGTTTAGGGTTTAGGGTTTAGGGTTTAGGGTTTAGGGTTTAGGGTTTAGGGTTTAGGGTTTAGGGTTTAGGGTTTAGGGTTTAGGGTTTAGGGTTTAGGGTTTAGGGTTTAGGGTTTAGGGTTTAGGGTTTAGGGTTTAGGGTTTAGGGTTTAGGGTTTAGGGTTTAGGGTTTAGGGTTTAGGGTTTAGGGTTTAGGGTTTAGGGTTTAGGGTTTAGGGTTTAGGGTTTAGGGTTTAGGGTTTAGGGTTTAGGGTTTAGGGTTTAGGGTTTAGGGTTTAGGGTTTAGGGTTTAGGGTTTAGGGTTTAGGGTTTAGGGTTTAGGGTTTAGGGTTTAGGGTTTAGGGTTTAGGGTTTAGGGTTTAGGGTTTAGGGTTTAGGGTTTAGGGTTTAGGGTTTAGGGTTTAGGGTTTAGGGTTTAGGGTTTAGGGTTTAGGGTTTAGGGTTTAGGGTTTAGGGTTTAGGGTTTAGGGTTTAGGGTTTAGGGTTTAGGGTTTAGGGTTTAGGGTTTAGGGTTTAGGGTTTAGGGTTTAGGGTTTAGGGTTTAGGGTTTAGGGTTTAGGGTTTAGGGTTTAGGGTTTAGGGTTTAGGGTTTAGGGTTTAGGGTTTAGGGTTTAGGGTTTAGGGTTTAGGGTTTAGGGTTTAGGGTTTAGGGTTTAGGGTTTAGGGTTTAGGGTTTAGGGTTTAGGGTTTAGGGTTTAGGGTTTAGGGTTTAGGGTTTAGGGTTTAGGGTTTAGGGTTTAGGGTTTAGGGTTTAGGGTTTAGGGTTTAGGGTTTAGGGTTTAGGGTTTAGGGTTTAGGGTTTAGGGTTTAGGGTTTAGGGTTTAGGGTTTAGGGTTTAGGGTTTAGGGTTTAGGGTTTAGGGTTTAGGGTTTAGGGTTTAGGGTTTAGGGTTTAGGGTTTAGGGTTTAGGGTTTAGGGTTTAGGGTTTAGGGTTTAGGGTTTAGGGTTTAGGGTTTAGGGTTTAGGGTTTAGGGTTTAGGGTTTAGGGTTTAGGGTTTAGGGTTTAGGGTTTAGGGTTTAGGGTTTAGGGTTTAGGGTTTAGGGTTTAGGGTTTAGGGTTTAGGGTTTAGGGTTTAGGGTTTAGGGTTTAGGGTTTAGGGTTTAGGGTTTAGGGTTTAGGGTTTAGGGTTTAGGGTTTAGGGTTTAGGGTTTAGGGTTTAGGGTTTAGGGTTTAGGGTTTAGGGTTTAGGGTTTAGGGTTTAGGGTTTAGGGTTTAGGGTTTAGGGTTTAGGGTTTAGGGTTTAGGGTTTAGGGTTTAGGGTTTAGGGTTTAGGGTTTAGGGTTTAGGGTTTAGGGTTTAGGGTTTAGGGTTTAGGGTTTAGGGTTTAGGGTTTAGGGTTTAGGGTTTAGGGTTTAGGGTTTAGGGTTTAGGGTTTAGGGTTTAGGGTTTAGGGTTTAGGGTTTAGGGTTTAGGGTTTAGGGTTTAGGGTTTAGGGTTTAGGGTTTAGGGTTTAGGGTTTAGGGTTTAGGGTTTAGGGTTTAGGGTTTAGGGTTTAGGGTTTAGGGTTTAGGGTTTAGGGTTTAGGGTTTAGGGTTTAGGGTTTAGGGTTTAGGGTTTAGGGTTTAGGGTTTAGGGTTTAGGGTTTAGGGTTTAGGGTTGAGGGTTTAGGGTTTAGGGTTTAGGGTTTAGGGTTTAGGGTTTAGGGTTTAGGGTTTAGGGTTTAGGGTTTAGGGTTTAGGGTTTAGGGTTTAGGGTTTAGGGTTTAGGGTTTAGGGTTTAGGGTTTAGGGTTTAGGGTTTAGGGTTTAGGGTTTAGGGTTTAGGGTTTAGGGTTTAGGGTTTAGGGTTTAGGGTTTAGGGTTTAGGGTTTAGGGTTTAGGGTTTAGGGTTTAGGGTTTAGGGTTTAGGGTTTAGGGTTTAGGGTTTAGGGTTTAGGGTTTAGGGTTTAGGGTTTAGGGTTTAGGGTTTAGGGTTTAGGGTTTAGGGTTTAGGGTTTAGGGTTTAGGGTTTAGGGTTTAGGGTTTAGGGTTTAGGGTTTAGGGTTTAGGGTTTAGGGTTTAGGGTTTAGGGTTTAGGGTTTAGGGTTTAGGGTTTAGGGTTTAGGGTTTAGGGTTTAGGGTTTAGGGTTTAGGGTTTAGGGTTTAGGGTTTAGGGTTTAGGGTTTAGGGTTTAGGGTTTAGGGTTTAGGGTTTAGGGTTTAGGGTTTAGGGTTTAGGGTTTAGGGTTTAGGGTTTAGGGTTTAGGGTTTAGGGTTTAGGGTTTAGGGTTTAGGGTTTAGGGTTTAGGGTTTAGGGTTTAGGGTTTAGGGTTTAGGGTTTAGGGTTTAGGGTTTAGGGTTTAGGGTTTAGGGTTTAGGGTTTAGGGTTTAGGGTTTAGGGTTTAGGGTTTAGGGTTTAGGGTTTAGGGTTTAGGGTTTAGGGTTTAGGGTTTAGGGTTTAGGGTTTAGGGTTTAGGGTTTAGGGTTTAGGGTTTAGGGTTTAGGGTTTAGGGTTTAGGGTTTAGGGTTTAGGGTTTAGGGTTTAGGGTTTAGGGTTTAGGGTTTAGGGTTTAGGGTTTAGGGTTTAGGGTTTAGGGTTTAGGGTTTAGGGTTTAGGGTTTAGGGTTTAGGGTTTAGGGTTTAGGGTTTAGGGTTTAGGGTTTAGGGTTTAGGGTTTAGGGTTTAGGGTTTAGGGTTTAGGGTTTAGGGTTTAGGGTTTAGGGTTTAGGGTTTAGGGTTTAGGGTTTAGGGTTTAGGGTTTAGGGTTTAGGGTTTAGGGTTTAGGGTTTAGGGTTTAGGGTTTAGGGTTTAGGGTTTAGGGTTTAGGGTTTAGGGTTTAGGGTTTAGGGTTTAGGGTTTAGGGTTTAGGGTTTAGGGTTTAGGGTTTAGGGTTTAGGGTTTAGGGTTTAGGGTTTAGGGTTTAGGGTTTAGGGTTTAGGGTTTAGGGTTTAGGGTTTAGGGTTTAGGGTTTAGGGTTTAGGGTTTAGGGTTTAGGGTTTAGGGTTTAGGGTTTAGGGTTTAGGGTTTAGGGTTTAGGGTTTAGGGTTTAGGGTTTAGGGTTTAGGGTTTAGGGTTTAGGGTTTAGGGTTTAGGGTTTAGGGTTTAGGGTTTAGGGTTTAGGGTTTAGGGTTTAGGGTTTAGGGTTTAGGGTTTAGGGTTTAGGGTTTAGGGTTTAGGGTTTAGGGTTTAGGGTTTAGGGTTTAGGGTTTAGGGTTTAGGGTTTAGGGTTTAGGGTTTAGGGTTTAGGGTTTAGGGTTTAGGGTTTAGGGTTTAGGGTTTAGGGTTTAGGGTTTAGGGTTTAGGGTTTAGGGTTTAGGGTTTAGGGTTTAGGGTTTAGGGTTTAGGGTTTAGGGTTTAGGGTTTAGGGTTTAGGGTTTAGGGTTTAGGGTTTAGGGTTTAGGGTTTAGGGTTTAGGGTTTAGGGTTTAGGGTTTAGGGTTTAGGGTTTAGGGTTTAGGGTTTAGGGTTTAGGGTTTAGGGTTTAGGGTTTAGGGTTTAGGGTTTAGGGTTTAGGGTTTAGGGTTTAGGGTTTAGGGTTTAGGGTTTAGGGTTTAGGGTTTAGGGTTTAGGGTTTAGGGTTTAGGGTTTAGGGTTTAGGGTTTAGGGTTTAGGGTTTAGGGTTTAGGGTTTAGGGTTTAGGGTTTAGGGTTTAGGGTTTAGGGTTTAGGGTTTAGGGTTTAGGGTTTAGGGTTTAGGGTTTAGGGTTTAGGGTTTAGGGTTTAGGGTTTAGGGTTTAGGGTTTAGGGTTTAGGGTTTAGGGTTTAGGGTTTAGGGTTTAGGGTTTAGGGTTTAGGGTTTAGGGTTTAGGGTTTAGGGTTTAGGGTTTAGGGTTTAGGGTTTAGGGTTTAGGGTTTAGGGTTTAGGGTTTAGGGTTTAGGGTTTAGGGTTTAGGGTTTAGGGTTTAGGGTTTAGGGTTTAGGGTTTAGGGTTTAGGGTTTAGGGTTTAGGGTTTAGGGTTTAGGGTTTAGGGTTTAGGGTTTAGGGTTTAGGGTTTAGGGTTTAGGGTTTAGGGTTTAGGGTTTAGGGTTTAGGGTTTAGGGTTTAGGGTTTAGGGTTTAGGGTTTAGGGTTTAGGGTTTAGGGTTTAGGGTTTAGGGTTTAGGGTTTAGGGTTTAGGGTTTAGGGTTTAGGGTTTAGGGTTTAGGGTTTAGGGTTTAGGGTTTAGGGTTTAGGGTTTAGGGTTTAGGGTTTAGGGTTTAGGGTTTAGGGTTTAGGGTTTAGGGTTTAGGGTTTAGGGTTTAGGGTTTAGGGTTTAGGGTTTAGGGTTTAGGGTTTAGGGTTTAGGGTTTAGGGTTTAGGGTTTAGGGTTTAGGGTTTAGGGTTTAGGGTTTAGGGTTTAGGGTTTAGGGTTTAGGGTTTAGGGTTTAGGGTTTAGGGTTTAGGGTTTAGGGTTTAGGGTTTAGGGTTTAGGGTTTAGGGTTTAGGGTTTAGGGTTTAGGGTTTAGGGTTTAGGGTTTAGGGTTTAGGGTTTAGGGTTTAGGGTTTAGGGTTTAGGGTTTAGGGTTTAGGGTTTAGGGTTTAGGGTTTAGGGTTTAGGGTTTAGGGTTTAGGGTTTAGGGTTTAGGGTTTAGGGTTTAGGGTTTAGGGTTTAGGGTTTAGGGTTTAGGGTTTAGGGTTTAGGGTTTAGGGTTTAGGGTTTAGGGTTTAGGGTTTAGGGTTTAGGGTTTAGGGTTTAGGGTTTAGGGTTTAGGGTTTAGGGTTTAGGGTTTAGGGTTTAGGGTTTAGGGTTTAGGGTTTAGGGTTTAGGGTTTAGGGTTTAGGGTTTAGGGTTTAGGGTTTAGGGTTTAGGGTTTAGGGTTTAGGGTTTAGGGTTTAGGGTTTAGGGTTTAGGGTTTAGGGTTTAGGGTTTAGGGTTTAGGGTTTAGGGTTTAGGGTTTAGGGTTTAGGGTTTAGGGTTTAGGGTTTAGGGTTTAGGGTTTAGGGTTTAGGGTTTAGGGTTTAGGGTTTAGGGTTTAGGGTTTAGGGTTTAGGGTTTAGGGTTTAGGGTTTAGGGTTTAGGGTTTAGGGTTTAGGGTTTAGGGTTTAGGGTTTAGGGTTTAGGGTTTAGGGTTTAGGGTTTAGGGTTTAGGGTTTAGGGTTTAGGGTTTAGGGTTTAGGGTTTAGGGTTTAGGGTTTAGGGTTTAGGGTTTAGGGTTTAGGGTTTAGGGTTTAGGGTTTAGGGTTTAGGGTTTAGGGTTTAGGGTTTAGGGTTTAGGGTTTAGGGTTTAGGGTTTAGGGTTTAGGGTTTAGGGTTTAGGGTTTAGGGTTTAGGGTTTAGGGTTTAGGGTTTAGGGTTTAGGGTTTAGGGTTTAGGGTTTAGGGTTTAGGGTTTAGGGTTTAGGGTTTAGGGTTTAGGGTTTAGGGTTTAGGGTTTAGGGTTTAGGGTTTAGGGTTTAGGGTTTAGGGTTTAGGGTTTAGGGTTTAGGGTTTAGGGTTTAGGGTTTAGGGTTTAGGGTTTAGGGTTTAGGGTTTAGGGTTTAGGGTTTAGGGTTTAGGGTTTAGGGTTTAGGGTTTAGGGTTTAGGGTTTAGGGTTTAGGGTTTAGGGTTTAGGGTTTAGGGTTTAGGGTTTAGGGTTTAGGGTTTAGGGTTTAGGGTTTAGGGTTTAGGGTTTAGGGTTTAGGGTTTAGGGTTTAGGGTTTAGGGTTTAGGGTTTAGGGTTTAGGGTTTAGGGTTTAGGGTTTAGGGTTTAGGGTTTAGGGTTTAGGGTTTAGGGTTTAGGGTTTAGGGTTTAGGGTTTAGGGTTTAGGGTTTAGGGTTTAGGGTTTAGGGTTTAGGGTTTAGGGTTTAGGGTTTAGGGTTTAGGGTTTAGGGTTTAGGGTTTAGGGTTTAGGGTTTAGGGTTTAGGGTTTAGGGTTTAGGGTTTAGGGTTTAGGGTTTAGGGTTTAGGGTTTAGGGTTTAGGGTTTAGGGTTTAGGGTTTAGGGTTTAGGGTTTAGGGTTTAGGGTTTAGGGTTTAGGGTTTAGGGTTTAGGGTTTAGGGTTTAGGGTTTAGGGTTTAGGGTTTAGGGTTTAGGGTTTAGGGTTTAGGGTTTAGGGTTTAGGGTTTAGGGTTTAGGGTTTAGGGTTTAGGGTTTAGGGTTTAGGGTTTAGGGTTTAGGGTTTAGGGTTTAGGGTTTAGGGTTTAGGGTTTAGGGTTTAGGGTTTAGGGTTTAGGGTTTAGGGTTTAGGGTTTAGGGTTTAGGGTTTAGGGTTTAGGGTTTAGGGTTTAGGGTTTAGGGTTTAGGGTTTAGGGTTTAGGGTTTAGGGTTTAGGGTTTAGGGTTTAGGGTTTAGGGTTTAGGGTTTAGGGTTTAGGGTTTAGGGTTTAGGGTTTAGGGTTTAGGGTTTAGGGTTTAGGGTTTAGGGTTTAGGGTTTAGGGTTTAGGGTTTAGGGTTTAGGGTTTAGGGTTTAGGGTTTAGGGTTTAGGGTTTAGGGTTTAGGGTTTAGGGTTTAGGGTTTAGGGTTTAGGGTTTAGGGTTTAGGGTTTAGGGTTTAGGGTTTAGGGTTTAGGGTTTAGGGTTTAGGGTTTAGGGTTTAGGGTTTAGGGTTTAGGGTTTAGGGTTTAGGGTTTAGGGTTTAGGGTTTAGGGTTTAGGGTTTAGGGTTTAGGGTTTAGGGTTTAGGGTTTAGGGTTTAGGGTTTAGGGTTTAGGGTTTAGGGTTTAGGGTTTAGGGTTTAGGGTTTAGGGTTTAGGGTTTAGGGTTTAGGGTTTAGGGTTTAGGGTTTAGGGTTTAGGGTTTAGGGTTTAGGGTTTAGGGTTTAGGGTTTAGGGTTTAGGGTTTAGGGTTTAGGGTTTAGGGTTTAGGGTTTAGGGTTTAGGGTTTAGGGTTTAGGGTTTAGGGTTTAGGGTTTAGGGTTTAGGGTTTAGGGTTTAGGGTTTAGGGTTTAGGGTTTAGGGTTTAGGGTTTAGGGTTTAGGGTTTAGGGTTTAGGGTTTAGGGTTTAGGGTTTAGGGTTTAGGGTTTAGGGTTTAGGGTTTAGGGTTTAGGGTTTAGGGTTTAGGGTTTAGGGTTTAGGGTTTAGGGTTTAGGGTTTAGGGTTTAGGGTTTAGGGTTTAGGGTTTAGGGTTTAGGGTTTTAGGGTTTAGGGTTTAGGGTTTAGGGTTTAGGGTTTAGGGTTTAGGGTTTAGGGTTTAGGGTTTAGGGTTTAGGGTTTAGGGTTTAGGGTTTAGGGTTTAGGGTTTAGGGTTTAGGGTTTAGGGTTTAGGGTTTAGGGTTTAGGGTTTAGGGTTTAGGGTTTAGGGTTTAGGGTTTAGGGTTTAGGGTTTAGGGTTTAGGGTTTAGGGTTTAGGGTTTAGGGTTTAGGGTTTAGGGTTTAGGGTTTAGGGTTTAGGGTTTAGGGTTTAGGGTTTAGGGTTTAGGGTTTTAGGGTTTAGGGTTTAGGGTTTAGGGTTTAGGGTTTAGGGTTTAGGGTTTAGGGTTTAGGGTTTAGGGTTTAGGGTTTAGGGTTTAGGGTTTAGGGTTTAGGGTTTAGGGTTTAGGGTTTAGGGTTTAGGGTTTAGGGTTTAGGGTTTAGGGTTTAGGGTTTAGGGTTTAGGGTTTAGGGTTTAGGGTTTAGGGTTTAGGGTTTAGGGTTTAGGGTTTAGGGTTTAGGGTTTAGGGTTTAGGGTTTAGGGTTTAGGGTTTAGGGTTTAGGGTTTAGGGTTTAGGGTTTAGGGTTTAGGGTTTAGGGTTTAGGGTTTAGGGTTTAGGGTTTAGGGTTTAGGGTTTAGGGTTTAGGGTTTAGGGTTTAGGGTTTAGGGTTTAGGGTTTAGGGTTTAGGGTTTAGGGTTTAGGGTTTAGGGTTTAGGGTTTAGGGTTTAGGGTTTAGGGTTTAGGGTTTAGGGTTTAGGGTTTAGGGTTTAGGGTTTAGGGTTTAGGGTTTAGGGTTTAGGGTTTAGGGTTTAGGGTTTAGGGTTTAGGGTTTAGGGTTTAGGGTTTAGGGTTTAGGGTTTAGGGTTTAGGGTTTAGGGTTTAGGGTTTAGGGTTTAGGGTTTAGGGTTTAGGGTTTAGGGTTTAGGGTTTAGGGTTTAGGGTTTAGGGTTTAGGGTTTAGGGTTTAGGGTTTAGGGTTTAGGGTTTAGGGTTTAGGGTTTAGGGTTTAGGGTTTAGGGTTTAGGGTTTAGGGTTTAGGGTTTAGGGTTTAGGGTTTAGGGTTTAGGGTTTAGGGTTTAGGGTTTAGGGTTTAGGGTTTAGGGTTTAGGGTTTAGGGTTTAGGGTTTAGGGTTTAGGGTTTAGGGTTTAGGGTTTAGGGTTTAGGGTTTAGGGTTTAGGGTTTAGGGTTTAGGGTTTAGGGTTTAGGGTTTAGGGTTTAGGGTTTAGGGTTTAGGGTTTAGGGTTTAGGGTTTAGGGTTTAGGGTTTAGGGTTTAGGGTTTAGGGTTTAGGGTTTAGGGTTTAGGGTTTAGGGTTTAGGGTTTAGGGTTTAGGGTTTAGGGTTTAGGGTTTAGGGTTTAGGGTTTAGGGTTTAGGGTTTAGGGTTTAGGGTTTAGGGTTTAGGGTTTAGGGTTTAGGGTTTAGGGTTTAGGGTTTAGGGTTTAGGGTTTAGGGTTTAGGGTTTAGGGTTTAGGGTTTAGGGTTTAGGGTTTAGGGTTTAGGGTTTAGGGTTTAGGGTTTAGGGTTTAGGGTTTAGGGTTTAGGGTTTAGGGTTTAGGGTTTAGGGTTTAGGGTTTAGGGTTTAGGGTTTAGGGTTTAGGGTTTAGGGTTTAGGGTTTAGGGTTTAGGGTTTAGGGTTTAGGGTTTAGGGTTTAGGGTTTAGGGTTTAGGGTTTAGGGTTTAGGGTTTAGGGTTTAGGGTTTAGGGTTTAGGGTTTAGGGTTTAGGGTTTAGGGTTTAGGGTTTAGGGTTTAGGGTTTAGGGTTTAGGGTTTAGGGTTTAGGGTTTAGGGTTTAGGGTTTAGGGTTTAGGGTTTAGGGTTTAGGGTTTAGGGTTTAGGGTTTAGGGTTTAGGGTTTAGGGTTTAGGGTTTAGGGTTTAGGGTTTAGGGTTTAGGGTTTAGGGTTTAGGGTTTAGGGTTTAGGGTTTAGGGTTTAGGGTTTAGGGTTTAGGGTTTAGGGTTTAGGGTTTAGGGTTTAGGGTTTAGGGTTTAGGGTTTAGGGTTTAGGGTTTAGGGTTTAGGGTTTAGGGTTTAGGGTTTAGGGTTTAGGGTTTAGGGTTTAGGGTTTAGGGTTTAGGGTTTAGGGTTTAGGGTTTAGGGTTTAGGGTTTAGGGTTTAGGGTTTAGGGTTTAGGGTTTAGGGTTTAGGGTTTAGGGTTTAGGGTTTAGGGTTTAGGGTTTAGGGTTTAGGGTTTAGGGTTTAGGGTTTTAGGGTTTAGGGTTTAGGGTTTAGGGTTTAGGGTTTAGGGTTTAGGGTTTAGGGTTTAGGGTTTAGGGTTTAGGGTTTAGGGTTTAGGGTTTAGGGTTTAGGGTTTAGGGTTTAGGGTTTAGGGTTTAGGGTTTAGGGTTTAGGGTTTAGGGTTTAGGGTTTAGGGTTTAGGGTTTAGGGTTTAGGGTTTAGGGTTTAGGGTTTAGGGTTTAGGGTTTAGGGTTTAGGGTTTAGGGTTTAGGGTTTAGGGTTTAGGGTTTAGGGTTTAGGGTTTAGGGTTTAGGGTTTAGGGTTTAGGGTTTAGGGTTTTAGGGTTTAGGGTTTAGGGTTTAGGGTTTAGGGTTTAGGGTTTAGGGTTTAGGGTTTAGGGTTTAGGGTTTAGGGTTTAGGGTTTAGGGTTTAGGGTTTAGGGTTTAGGGTTTAGGGTTTAGGGTTTAGGGTTTAGGGTTTAGGGTTTAGGGTTTAGGGTTTAGGGTTTAGGGTTTAGGGTTTAGGGTTTAGGGTTTAGGGTTTAGGGTTTAGGGTTTAGGGTTTAGGGTTTAGGGTTTAGGGTTTAGGGTTTAGGGTTTAGGGTTTAGGGTTTAGGGTTTAGGGTTTAGGGTTTAGGGTTTAGGGTTTAGGGTTTAGGGTTTAGGGTTTAGGGTTTAGGGTTTAGGGTTTAGGGTTTAGGGTTTAGGGTTTAGGGTTTAGGGTTTAGGGTTTAGGGTTTAGGGTTTAGGGTTTAGGGTTTAGGGTTTAGGGTTTAGGGTTTAGGGTTTAGGGTTTAGGGTTTAGGGTTTAGGGTTTAGGGTTTAGGGTTTAGGGTTTAGGGTTTAGGGTTTAGGGTTTAGGGTTTAGGGTTTAGGGTTTAGGGTTTAGGGTTTAGGGTTTAGGGTTTAGGGTTTAGGGTTTAGGGTTTAGGGTTTAGGGTTTAGGGTTTAGGGTTTAGGGTTTAGGGTTTAGGGTTTAGGGTTTAGGGTTTAGGGTTTAGGGTTTAGGGTTTAGGGTTTAGGGTTTAGGGTTTAGGGTTTAGGGTTTAGGGTTTAGGGTTTAGGGTTTAGGGTTTAGGGTTTAGGGTTTAGGGTTTAGGGTTTAGGGTTTAGGGTTTAGGGTTTAGGGTTTAGGGTTTAGGGTTTAGGGTTTAGGGTTTAGGGTTTAGGGTTTAGGGTTTAGGGTTTAGGGTTTAGGGTTTAGGGTTTAGGGTTTAGGGTTTAGGGTTTAGGGTTTAGGGTTTAGGGTTTAGGGTTTAGGGTTTAGGGTTTAGGGTTTAGGGTTTAGGGTTTAGGGTTTAGGGTTTAGGGTTTAGGGTTTAGGGTTTAGGGTTTAGGGTTTAGGGTTTAGGGTTTAGGGTTTAGGGTTTAGGGTTTAGGGTTTAGGGTTTAGGGTTTAGGGTTTAGGGTTTAGGGTTTAGGGTTTAGGGTTTAGGGTTTAGGGTTTAGGGTTTAGGGTTTAGGGTTTAGGGTTTAGGGTTTAGGGTTTAGGGTTTAGGGTTTAGGGTTTAGGGTTTAGGGTTTAGGGTTTAGGGTTTAGGGTTTAGGGTTTAGGGTTTAGGGTTTAGGGTTTAGGGTTTAGGGTTTAGGGTTTAGGGTTTAGGGTTTAGGGTTTAGGGTTTAGGGTTTAGGGTTTAGGGTTTAGGGTTTAGGGTTTAGGGTTTAGGGTTTAGGGTTTAGGGTTTAGGGTTTAGGGTTTAGGGTTTAGGGTTTAGGGTTTAGGGTTTAGGGTTTAGGGTTTAGGGTTTAGGGTTTAGGGTTTAGGGTTTAGGGTTTAGGGTTTAGGGTTTAGGGTTTAGGGTTTAGGGTTTAGGGTTTAGGGTTTAGGGTTTAGGGTTTAGGGTTTAGGGTTTAGGGTTTAGGGTTTAGGGTTTAGGGTTTAGGGTTTAGGGTTTAGGGTTTAGGGTTTAGGGTTTAGGGTTTAGGGTTTAGGGTTTAGGGTTTAGGGTTTAGGGTTTAGGGTTTAGGGTTTAGGGTTTAGGGTTTAGGGTTTAGGGTTTAGGGT
>CAWUPB010000079.1:1015000-1028728 GCA_963924115.1 Dovyalis caffra
GTTTAGGGTTTAGGGTTTAGGGTTTAGGGTTTAGGGTTTAGGGTTTAGGGTTTAGGGTTTAGGGTTTAGGGTTTAGGGTTTAGGGTTTAGGGTTTAGGGTTTAGGGTTTAGGGTTTAGGGTTTTAGGGTTTAGGGTTTAGGGTTTAGGGTTTAGGGTTTAGGGTTTAGGGTTTAGGGTTTAGGGTTTAGGGTTTAGGGTTTAGGGTTTAGGGTTTAGGGTTTAGGGTTTAGGGTTTAGGGTTTAGGGTTTAGGGTTTAGGGTTTAGGGTTTAGGGTTTAGGGTTTAGGGTTTAGGGTTTAGGGTTTAGGGTTTAGGGTTTAGGGTTTAGGGTTTAGGGTTTAGGGTTTAGGGTTTAGGGTTTAGGGTTTAGGGTTTAGGGTTTAGGGTTTAGGGTTTAGGGTTTAGGGTTTAGGGTTTAGGGTTTAGGGTTTAGGGTTTAGGGTTTAGGGTTTAGGGTTTAGGGTTTAGGGTTTAGGGTTTAGGGTTTAGGGTTTAGGGTTTAGGGTTTAGGGTTTAGGGTTTAGGGTTTAGGGTTTAGGGTTTAGGGTTTAGGGTTTAGGGTTTAGGGTTTAGGGTTTAGGGTTTAGGGTTTAGGGTTTAGGGTTTAGGGTTTAGGGTTTAGGGTTTAGGGTTTAGGGTTTAGGGTTTAGGGTTTAGGGTTTAGGGTTTAGGGTTTAGGGTTTAGGGTTTAGGGTTTAGGGTTTAGGGTTTAGGGTTTAGGGTTTAGGGTTTAGGGTTTAGGGTTTAGGGTTTAGGGTTTAGGGTTTAGGGTTTAGGGTTTAGGGTTTAGGGTTTAGGGTTTAGGGTTTAGGGTTTAGGGTTTAGGGTTTAGGGTTTAGGGTTTAGGGTTTAGGGTTTAGGGTTTAGGGTTTAGGGTTTAGGGTTTAGGGTTTAGGGTTTAGGGTTTAGGGTTTAGGGTTTAGGGTTTAGGGTTTAGGGTTTAGGGTTTAGGGTTTAGGGTTTAGGGTTTAGGGTTTAGGGTTTAGGGTTTAGGGTTTAGGGTTTAGGGTTTAGGGTTTAGGGTTTAGGGTTTAGGGTTTAGGGTTTAGGGTTTAGGGTTTAGGGTTTAGGGTTTAGGGTTTAGGGTTTAGGGTTTAGGGTTTAGGGTTTAGGGTTTAGGGTTTAGGGTTTAGGGTTTAGGGTTTAGGGTTTAGGGTTTAGGGTTTAGGGTTTAGGGTTTAGGGTTTAGGGTTTAGGGTTTAGGGTTTAGGGTTTAGGGTTTAGGGTTTAGGGTTTAGGGTTTAGGGTTTAGGGTTTAGGGTTTAGGGTTTAGGGTTTAGGGTTTAGGGTTTAGGGTTTAGGGTTTAGGGTTTAGGGTTTAGGGTTTAGGGTTTAGGGTTTAGGGTTTAGGGTTTAGGGTTTAGGGTTTAGGGTTTAGGGTTTAGGGTTTAGGGTTTAGGGTTTAGGGTTTAGGGTTTAGGGTTTAGGGTTTAGGGTTTAGGGTTTAGGGTTTAGGGTTTAGGGTTTAGGGTTTAGGGTTTAGGGTTTAGGGTTTAGGGTTTAGGGTTTAGGGTTTAGGGTTTAGGGTTTAGGGTTTAGGGTTTAGGGTTTAGGGTTTAGGGTTTAGGGTTTAGGGTTTAGGGTTTAGGGTTTAGGGTTTAGGGTTTAGGGTTTAGGGTTTAGGGTTTAGGGTTTAGGGTTTAGGGTTTAGGGTTTAGGGTTTAGGGTTTAGGGTTTAGGGTTTAGGGTTTAGGGTTTAGGGTTTAGGGTTTAGGGTTTAGGGTTTAGGGTTTAGGGTTTAGGGTTTAGGGTTTAGGGTTTAGGGTTTAGGGTTTAGGGTTTAGGGTTTAGGGTTTAGGGTTTAGGGTTTAGGGTTTAGGGTTTAGGGTTTAGGGTTTAGGGTTTAGGGTTTAGGGTTTAGGGTTTAGGGTTTAGGGTTTAGGGTTTAGGGTTTAGGGTTTAGGGTTTAGGGTTTAGGGTTTAGGGTTTAGGGTTTAGGGTTTAGGGTTTAGGGTTTAGGGTTTAGGGTTTAGGGTTTAGGGTTTAGGGTTTAGGGTTTAGGGTTTAGGGTTTAGGGTTTAGGGTTTAGGGTTTAGGGTTTAGGGTTTAGGGTTTAGGGTTTAGGGTTTAGGGTTTAGGGTTTAGGGTTTAGGGTTTAGGGTTTAGGGTTTAGGGTTTAGGGTTTAGGGTTTAGGGTTTAGGGTTTAGGGTTTAGGGTTTAGGGTTTAGGGTTTAGGGTTTAGGGTTTAGGGTTTAGGGTTTAGGGTTTAGGGTTTAGGGTTTAGGGTTTAGGGTTTAGGGTTTAGGGTTTAGGGTTTAGGGTTTAGGGTTTAGGGTTTAGGGTTTAGGGTTTAGGGTTTAGGGTTTAGGGTTTAGGGTTTAGGGTTTAGGGTTTAGGGTTTAGGGTTTAGGGTTTAGGGTTTAGGGTTTAGGGTTTAGGGTTTAGGGTTTAGGGTTTAGGGTTTAGGGTTTAGGGTTTAGGGTTTAGGGTTTAGGGTTTAGGGTTTAGGGTTTAGGGTTTAGGGTTTAGGGTTTAGGGTTTAGGGTTTAGGGTTTAGGGTTTAGGGTTTAGGGTTTAGGGTTTAGGGTTTAGGGTTTAGGGTTTAGGGTTTAGGGTTTAGGGTTTAGGGTTTAGGGTTTAGGGTTTAGGGTTTAGGGTTTAGGGTTTAGGGTTTAGGGTTTAGGGTTTAGGGTTTAGGGTTTAGGGTTTAGGGTTTAGGGTTTAGGGTTTAGGGTTTAGGGTTTAGGGTTTAGGGTTTAGGGTTTAGGGTTTAGGGTTTAGGGTTTAGGGTTTAGGGTTTAGGGTTTAGGGTTTAGGGTTTAGGGTTTAGGGTTTAGGGTTTAGGGTTTAGGGTTTAGGGTTTAGGGTTTAGGGTTTAGGGTTTAGGGTTTAGGGTTTAGGGTTTAGGGTTTAGGGTTTAGGGTTTAGGGTTTAGGGTTTAGGGTTTAGGGTTTAGGGTTTAGGGTTTAGGGTTTAGGGTTTAGGGTTTAGGGTTTAGGGTTTAGGGTTTAGGGTTTAGGGTTTAGGGTTTAGGGTTTAGGGTTTAGGGTTTAGGGTTTAGGGTTTAGGGTTTAGGGTTTAGGGTTTAGGGTTTAGGGTTTAGGGTTTAGGGTTTAGGGTTTAGGGTTTAGGGTTTAGGGTTTAGGGTTTAGGGTTTAGGGTTTAGGGTTTAGGGTTTAGGGTTTAGGGTTTAGGGTTTAGGGTTTAGGGTTTAGGGTTTAGGGTTTAGGGTTTAGGGTTTAGGGTTTAGGGTTTAGGGTTTAGGGTTTAGGGTTTAGGGTTTAGGGTTTAGGGTTTAGGGTTTAGGGTTTAGGGTTTAGGGTTTAGGGTTTAGGGTTTAGGGTTTAGGGTTTAGGGTTTAGGGTTTAGGGTTTAGGGTTTAGGGTTTAGGGTTTAGGGTTTAGGGTTTAGGGTTTAGGGTTTAGGGTTTAGGGTTTAGGGTTTAGGGTTTAGGGTTTAGGGTTTAGGGTTTAGGGTTTAGGGTTTAGGGTTTAGGGTTTAGGGTTTAGGGTTTAGGGTTTAGGGTTTAGGGTTTAGGGTTTAGGGTTTAGGGTTTAGGGTTTAGGGTTTAGGGTTTAGGGTTTAGGGTTTAGGGTTTAGGGTTTAGGGTTTAGGGTTTAGGGTTTAGGGTTTAGGGTTTAGGGTTTAGGGTTTAGGGTTTAGGGTTTAGGGTTTAGGGTTTAGGGTTTAGGGTTTAGGGTTTAGGGTTTAGGGTTTAGGGTTTAGGGTTTAGGGTTTAGGGTTTAGGGTTTAGGGTTTAGGGTTTAGGGTTTAGGGTTTAGGGTTTAGGGTTTAGGGTTTAGGGTTTAGGGTTTAGGGTTTAGGGTTTAGGGTTTAGGGTTTAGGGTTTAGGGTTTAGGGTTTAGGGTTTAGGGTTTAGGGTTTAGGGTTTAGGGTTTAGGGTTTAGGGTTTAGGGTTTAGGGTTTAGGGTTTAGGGTTTAGGGTTTAGGGTTTAGGGTTTAGGGTTTAGGGTTTAGGGTTTAGGGTTTAGGGTTTAGGGTTTAGGGTTTAGGGTTTAGGGTTTAGGGTTTAGGGTTTAGGGTTTAGGGTTTAGGGTTTAGGGTTTAGGGTTTAGGGTTTAGGGTTTAGGGTTTAGGGTTTAGGGTTTAGGGTTTAGGGTTTAGGGTTTAGGGTTTAGGGTTTAGGGTTTAGGGTTTAGGGTTTAGGGTTTAGGGTTTAGGGTTTAGGGTTTAGGGTTTAGGGTTTAGGGTTTAGGGTTTAGGGTTTAGGGTTTAGGGTTTAGGGTTTAGGGTTTAGGGTTTAGGGTTTAGGGTTTAGGGTTTAGGGTTTAGGGTTTAGGGTTTAGGGTTTAGGGTTTAGGGTTTAGGGTTTAGGGTTTAGGGTTTAGGGTTTAGGGTTTAGGGTTTAGGGTTTAGGGTTTAGGGTTTAGGGTTTAGGGTTTAGGGTTTAGGGTTTAGGGTTTAGGGTTTAGGGTTTAGGGTTTAGGGTTTAGGGTTTAGGGTTTAGGGTTTAGGGTTTAGGGTTTAGGGTTTAGGGTTTAGGGTTTAGGGTTTAGGGTTTAGGGTTTAGGGTTTAGGGTTTAGGGTTTAGGGTTTAGGGTTTAGGGTTTAGGGTTTAGGGTTTAGGGTTTAGGGTTTAGGGTTTAGGGTTTAGGGTTTAGGGTTTAGGGTTTAGGGTTTAGGGTTTAGGGTTTAGGGTTTAGGGTTTAGGGTTTAGGGTTTAGGGTTTAGGGTTTAGGGTTTAGGGTTTAGGGTTTAGGGTTTAGGGTTTAGGGTTTAGGGTTTAGGGTTTAGGGTTTAGGGTTTAGGGTTTAGGGTTTAGGGTTTAGGGTTTAGGGTTTAGGGTTTAGGGTTTAGGGTTTAGGGTTTAGGGTTTAGGGTTTAGGGTTTAGGGTTTAGGGTTTAGGGTTTAGGGTTTAGGGTTTAGGGTTTAGGGTTTAGGGTTTAGGGTTTAGGGTTTAGGGTTTAGGGTTTAGGGTTTAGGGTTTAGGGTTTTAGGGTTTAGGGTTTAGGGTTTAGGGTTTAGGGTTTAGGGTTTAGGGTTTAGGGTTTAGGGTTTAGGGTTTAGGGTTTAGGGTTTAGGGTTTAGGGTTTAGGGTTTAGGGTTTAGGGTTTAGGGTTTAGGGTTTAGGGTTTAGGGTTTAGGGTTTAGGGTTTAGGGTTTAGGGTTTAGGGTTTAGGGTTTAGGGTTTAGGGTTTAGGGTTTAGGGTTTAGGGTTTAGGGTTTAGGGTTTAGGGTTTAGGGTTTAGGGTTTAGGGTTTAGGGTTTAGGGTTTAGGGTTTAGGGTTTAGGGTTTAGGGTTTAGGGTTTAGGGTTTAGGGTTTAGGGTTTAGGGTTTAGGGTTTAGGGTTTAGGGTTTAGGGTTTAGGGTTTAGGGTTTAGGGTTTAGGGTTTAGGGTTTAGGGTTTAGGGTTTAGGGTTTAGGGTTTAGGGTTTAGGGTTTAGGGTTTAGGGTTTAGGGTTTAGGGTTTAGGGTTTAGGGTTTAGGGTTTAGGGTTTAGGGTTTAGGGTTTAGGGTTTAGGGTTTAGGGTTTAGGGTTTAGGGTTTAGGGTTTAGGGTTTAGGGTTTAGGGTTTAGGGTTTAGGGTTTAGGGTTTAGGGTTTAGGGTTTAGGGTTTAGGGTTTAGGGTTTAGGGTTTAGGGTTTAGGGTTTAGGGTTTAGGGTTTAGGGTTTAGGGTTTAGGGTTTAGGGTTTAGGGTTTAGGGTTTAGGGTTTAGGGTTTAGGGTTTAGGGTTTAGGGTTTAGGGTTTAGGGTTTAGGGTTTAGGGTTTAGGGTTTAGGGTTTAGGGTTTAGGGTTTAGGGTTTAGGGTTTAGGGTTTAGGGTTTAGGGTTTAGGGTTTAGGGTTTAGGGTTTAGGGTTTAGGGTTTAGGGTTTAGGGTTTAGGGTTTAGGGTTTAGGGTTTAGGGTTTAGGGTTTAGGGTTTAGGGTTTAGGGTTTAGGGTTTAGGGTTTAGGGTTTAGGGTTTAGGGTTTAGGGTTTAGGGTTTAGGGTTTAGGGTTTAGGGTTTAGGGTTTAGGGTTTAGGGTTTAGGGTTTAGGGTTTAGGGTTTAGGGTTTAGGGTTTAGGGTTTAGGGTTTAGGGTTTAGGGTTTAGGGTTTAGGGTTTAGGGTTTAGGGTTTAGGGTTTAGGGTTTAGGGTTTAGGGTTTAGGGTTTAGGGTTTAGGGTTTAGGGTTTAGGGTTTAGGGTTTAGGGTTTAGGGTTTAGGGTTTAGGGTTTAGGGTTTAGGGTTTAGGGTTTAGGGTTTAGGGTTTAGGGTTTAGGGTTTAGGGTTTAGGGTTTAGGGTTTAGGGTTTAGGGTTTAGGGTTTAGGGTTTAGGGTTTAGGGTTTAGGGTTTAGGGTTTAGGGTTTAGGGTTTAGGGTTTAGGGTTTAGGGTTTAGGGTTTAGGGTTTAGGGTTTAGGGTTTAGGGTTTAGGGTTTAGGGTTTAGGGTTTAGGGTTTAGGGTTTAGGGTTTAGGGTTTAGGGTTTAGGGTTTAGGGTTTAGGGTTTAGGGTTTAGGGTTTAGGGTTTAGGGTTTAGGGTTTAGGGTTTAGGGTTTAGGGTTTAGGGTTTAGGGTTTAGGGTTTAGGGTTTAGGGTTTAGGGTTTAGGGTTTAGGGTTTAGGGTTTAGGGTTTAGGGTTTAGGGTTTAGGGTTTAGGGTTTAGGGTTTAGGGTTTAGGGTTTAGGGTTTAGGGTTTAGGGTTTAGGGTTTAGGGTTTAGGGTTTAGGGTTTAGGGTTTAGGGTTTAGGGTTTAGGGTTTAGGGTTTAGGGTTTAGGGTTTAGGGTTTAGGGTTTAGGGTTTAGGGTTTAGGGTTTAGGGTTTAGGGTTTAGGGTTTAGGGTTTAGGGTTTAGGGTTTAGGGTTTAGGGTTTAGGGTTTAGGGTTTAGGGTTTAGGGTTTAGGGTTTAGGGTTTAGGGTTTAGGGTTTAGGGTTTAGGGTTTAGGGTTTAGGGTTTAGGGTTTAGGGTTTAGGGTTTAGGGTTTAGGGTTTAGGGTTTAGGGTTTAGGGTTTAGGGTTTAGGGTTTAGGGTTTAGGGTTTAGGGTTTAGGGTTTAGGGTTTAGGGTTTAGGGTTTAGGGTTTAGGGTTTAGGGTTTAGGGTTTAGGGTTTAGGGTTTAGGGTTTAGGGTTTAGGGTTTAGGGTTTAGGGTTTAGGGTTTAGGGTTTAGGGTTTAGGGTTTAGGGTTTAGGGTTTAGGGTTTAGGGTTTAGGGTTTAGGGTTTAGGGTTTAGGGTTTAGGGTTTAGGGTTTAGGGTTTAGGGTTTAGGGTTTAGGGTTTAGGGTTTAGGGTTTAGGGTTTAGGGTTTAGGGTTTAGGGTTTAGGGTTTAGGGTTTAGGGTTTAGGGTTTAGGGTTTAGGGTTTAGGGTTTAGGGTTTAGGGTTTAGGGTTTAGGGTTTAGGGTTTAGGGTTTAGGGTTTAGGGTTTAGGGTTTAGGGTTTAGGGTTTAGGGTTTAGGGTTTAGGGTTTAGGGTTTAGGGTTTAGGGTTTAGGGTTTAGGGTTTAGGGTTTAGGGTTTAGGGTTTAGGGTTTAGGGTTTAGGGTTTAGGGTTTAGGGTTTAGGGTTTAGGGTTTAGGGTTTAGGGTTTAGGGTTTAGGGTTTAGGGTTTAGGGTTTAGGGTTTAGGGTTTAGGGTTTTAGGGTTTAGGGTTTAGGGTTTAGGGTTTAGGGTTTAGGGTTTAGGGTTTAGGGTTTAGGGTTTAGGGTTTAGGGTTTAGGGTTTAGGGTTTAGGGTTTAGGGTTTAGGGTTTAGGGTTTAGGGTTTAGGGTTTAGGGTTTAGGGTTTAGGGTTTAGGGTTTAGGGTTTAGGGTTTAGGGTTTAGGGTTTAGGGTTTAGGGTTTAGGGTTTAGGGTTTAGGGTTTAGGGTTTAGGGTTTAGGGTTTAGGGTTTAGGGTTTAGGGTTTAGGGTTTAGGGTTTAGGGTTTAGGGTTTAGGGTTTAGGGTTTAGGGTTTAGGGTTTAGGGTTTAGGGTTTAGGGTTTAGGGTTTAGGGTTTAGGGTTTAGGGTTTAGGGTTTAGGGTTTAGGGTTTAGGGTTTAGGGTTTAGGGTTTAGGGTTTAGGGTTTAGGGTTTAGGGTTTAGGGTTTAGGGTTTAGGGTTTAGGGTTTAGGGTTTAGGGTTTAGGGTTTAGGGTTTAGGGTTTAGGGTTTAGGGTTTAGGGTTTAGGGTTTAGGGTTTAGGGTTTAGGGTTTAGGGTTTAGGGTTTAGGGTTTAGGGTTTAGGGTTTAGGGTTTAGGGTTTAGGGTTTAGGGTTTAGGGTTTAGGGTTTAGGGTTTAGGGTTTAGGGTTTAGGGTTTAGGGTTTAGGGTTTAGGGTTTAGGGTTTAGGGTTTAGGGTTTAGGGTTTAGGGTTTAGGGTTTAGGGTTTAGGGTTTAGGGTTTAGGGTTTAGGGTTTAGGGTTTAGGGTTTAGGGTTTAGGGTTTAGGGTTTAGGGTTTAGGGTTTAGGGTTTAGGGTTTAGGGTTTAGGGTTTAGGGTTTAGGGTTTAGGGTTTAGGGTTTAGGGTTTAGGGTTTAGGGTTTAGGGTTTAGGGTTTAGGGTTTAGGGTTTAGGGTTTAGGGTTTAGGGTTTAGGGTTTAGGGTTTAGGGTTTAGGGTTTAGGGTTTAGGGTTTAGGGTTTAGGGTTTAGGGTTTAGGGTTTAGGGTTTAGGGTTTAGGGTTTAGGGTTTAGGGTTTAGGGTTTAGGGTTTAGGGTTTAGGGTTTAGGGTTTAGGGTTTAGGGTTTAGGGTTTAGGGTTTAGGGTTTAGGGTTTAGGGTTTAGGGTTTAGGGTTTAGGGTTTAGGGTTTAGGGTTTAGGGTTTAGGGTTTAGGGTTTAGGGTTTAGGGTTTAGGGTTTAGGGTTTAGGGTTTAGGGTTTAGGGTTTAGGGTTTAGGGTTTAGGGTTTAGGGTTTAGGGTTTAGGGTTTAGGGTTTAGGGTTTAGGGTTTAGGGTTTAGGGTTTAGGGTTTAGGGTTTAGGGTTTAGGGTTTAGGGTTTAGGGTTTAGGGTTTAGGGTTTAGGGTTTAGGGTTTAGGGTTTAGGGTTTAGGGTTTAGGGTTTAGGGTTTAGGGTTTAGGGTTTAGGGTTTAGGGTTTAGGGTTTAGGGTTTAGGGTTTAGGGTTTAGGGTTTAGGGTTTAGGGTTTAGGGTTTAGGGTTTAGGGTTTAGGGTTTAGGGTTTAGGGTTTAGGGTTTAGGGTTTAGGGTTTAGGGTTTAGGGTTTAGGGTTTAGGGTTTAGGGTTTAGGGTTTAGGGTTTAGGGTTTAGGGTTTAGGGTTTAGGGTTTAGGGTTTAGGGTTTAGGGTTTAGGGTTTAGGGTTTAGGGTTTAGGGTTTAGGGTTTAGGGTTTAGGGTTTAGGGTTTAGGGTTTAGGGTTTAGGGTTTAGGGTTTAGGGTTTAGGGTTTAGGGTTTAGGGTTTAGGGTTTAGGGTTTAGGGTTTAGGGTTTAGGGTTTAGGGTTTAGGGTTTAGGGTTTAGGGTTTAGGGTTTAGGGTTTAGGGTTTAGGGTTTAGGGTTTAGGGTTTAGGGTTTAGGGTTTAGGGTTTAGGGTTTAGGGTTTAGGGTTTAGGGTTTAGGGTTTAGGGTTTAGGGTTTAGGGTTTAGGGTTTAGGGTTTAGGGTTTAGGGTTTAGGGTTTAGGGTTTAGGGTTTAGGGTTTAGGGTTTAGGGTTTAGGGTTTAGGGTTTAGGGTTTAGGGTTTAGGGTTTAGGGTTTAGGGTTTAGGGTTTAGGGTTTAGGGTTTAGGGTTTAGGGTTTAGGGTTTAGGGTTTAGGGTTTAGGGTTTAGGGTTTAGGGTTTAGGGTTTAGGGTTTAGGGTTTAGGGTTTAGGGTTTAGGGTTTAGGGTTTAGGGTTTAGGGTTTAGGGTTTAGGGTTTAGGGTTTAGGGTTTAGGGTTTAGGGTTTAGGGTTTAGGGTTTAGGGTTTAGGGTTTAGGGTTTAGGGTTTAGGGTTTAGGGTTTAGGGTTTAGGGTTTAGGGTTTAGGGTTTAGGGTTTAGGGTTTAGGGTTTAGGGTTTAGGGTTTAGGGTTTAGGGTTTAGGGTTTAGGGTTTAGGGTTTAGGGTTTAGGGTTTAGGGTTTAGGGTTTAGGGTTTAGGGTTTAGGGTTTAGGGTTTAGGGTTTAGGGTTTAGGGTTTAGGGTTTAGGGTTTAGGGTTTAGGGTTTAGGGTTTAGGGTTTAGGGTTTAGGGTTTAGGGTTTAGGGTTTAGGGTTTAGGGTTTAGGGTTTAGGGTTTAGGGTTTAGGGTTTAGGGTTTAGGGTTTAGGGTTTAGGGTTTAGGGTTTAGGGTTTAGGGTTTAGGGTTTAGGGTTTAGGGTTTAGGGTTTAGGGTTTAGGGTTTAGGGTTTAGGGTTTAGGGTTTAGGGTTTAGGGTTTAGGGTTTAGGGTTTAGGGTTTAGGGTTTAGGGTTTAGGGTTTAGGGTTTAGGGTTTAGGGTTTAGGGTTTAGGGTTTAGGGTTTAGGGTTTAGGGTTTAGGGTTTAGGGTTTAGGGTTTAGGGTTTAGGGTTTAGGGTTTAGGGTTTAGGGTTTAGGGTTTAGGGTTTAGGGTTTAGGGTTTAGGGTTTAGGGTTTAGGGTTTAGGGTTTAGGGTTTAGGGTTTAGGGTTTAGGGTTTAGGGTTTAGGGTTTAGGGTTTAGGGTTTAGGGTTTAGGGTTTAGGGTTTAGGGTTTAGGGTTTAGGGTTTAGGGTTTAGGGTTTAGGGTTTAGGGTTTAGGGTTTAGGGTTTAGGGTTTAGGGTTTAGGGTTTAGGGTTTAGGGTTTAGGGTTTAGGGTTTAGGGTTTAGGGTTTAGGGTTTAGGGTTTAGGGTTTAGGGTTTAGGGTTTAGGGTTTAGGGTTTAGGGTTTAGGGTTTAGGGTTTAGGGTTTAGGGTTTAGGGTTTAGGGTTTAGGGTTTAGGGTTTAGGGTTTAGGGTTTAGGGTTTAGGGTTTAGGGTTTAGGGTTTAGGGTTTAGGGTTTAGGGTTTAGGGTTTAGGGTTTAGGGTTTAGGGTTTAGGGTTTAGGGTTTAGGGTTTAGGGTTTAGGGTTTAGGGTTTAGGGTTTAGGGTTTAGGGTTTAGGGTTTAGGGTTTAGGGTTTAGGGTTTAGGGTTTAGGGTTTAGGGTTTAGGGTTTAGGGTTTAGGGTTTAGGGTTTAGGGTTTAGGGTTTAGGGTTTAGGGTTTAGGGTTTAGGGTTTAGGGTTTAGGGTTTAGGGTTTAGGGTTTAGGGTTTAGGGTTTAGGGTTTAGGGTTTAGGGTTTAGGGTTTAGGGTTTAGGGTTTAGGGTTTAGGGTTTAGGGTTTAGGGTTTAGGGTTTAGGGTTTAGGGTTTAGGGTTTAGGGTTTAGGGTTTAGGGTTTAGGGTTTAGGGTTTAGGGTTTAGGGTTTAGGGTTTAGGGTTTAGGGTTTAGGGTTTAGGGTTTAGGGTTTAGGGTTTAGGGTTTAGGGTTTAGGGTTTAGGGTTTAGGGTTTAGGGTTTAGGGTTTAGGGTTTAGGGTTTAGGGTTTAGGGTTTAGGGTTTAGGGTTTAGGGTTTAGGGTTTAGGGTTTAGGGTTTAGGGTTTAGGGTTTAGGGTTTAGGGTTTAGGGTTTAGGGTTTAGGGTTTAGGGTTTAGGGTTTAGGGTTTAGGGTTTAGGGTTTAGGGTTTAGGGTTTAGGGTTTAGGGTTTAGGGTTTAGGGTTTAGGGTTTAGGGTTTAGGGTTTAGGGTTTAGGGTTTAGGGTTTAGGGTTTAGGGTTTAGGGTTTAGGGTTTAGGGTTTAGGGTTTAGGGTTTAGGGTTTAGGGTTTAGGGTTTAGGGTTTAGGGTTTAGGGTTTAGGGTTTAGGGTTTAGGGTTTAGGGTTTAGGGTTTAGGGTTTAGGGTTTAGGGTTTAGGGTTTAGGGTTTAGGGTTTAGGGTTTAGGGTTTAGGGTTTAGGGTTTAGGGTTTAGGGTTTAGGGTTTAGGGTTTAGGGTTTAGGGTTTAGGGTTTAGGGTTTAGGGTTTAGGGTTTAGGGTTTAGGGTTTAGGGTTTAGGGTTTAGGGTTTAGGGTTTAGGGTTTAGGGTTTAGGGTTTAGGGTTTAGGGTTTAGGGTTTAGGGTTTAGGGTTTTAGGGTTTAGGGTTTAGGGTTTAGGGTTTAGGGTTTAGGGTTTAGGGTTTAGGGTTTAGGGTTTAGGGTTTAGGGTTTAGGGTTTAGGGTTTAGGGTTTAGGGTTTAGGGTTTAGGGTTTAGGGTTTAGGGTTTAGGGTTTAGGGTTTAGGGTTTAGGGTTTAGGGTTTAGGGTTTAGGGTTTAGGGTTTAGGGTTTAGGGTTTAGGGTTTAGGGTTTAGGGTTTAGGGTTTAGGGTTTAGGGTTTAGGGTTTAGGGTTTAGGGTTTAGGGTTTAGGGTTTAGGGTTTAGGGTTTAGGGTTTAGGGTTTAGGGTTTAGGGTTTAGGGTTTAGGGTTTAGGGTTTAGGGTTTAGGGTTTAGGGTTTAGGGTTTAGGGTTTAGGGTTTAGGGTTTAGGGTTTAGGGTTTAGGGTTTAGGGTTTAGGGTTTAGGGTTTAGGGTTTAGGGTTTAGGGTTTAGGGTTTAGGGTTTAGGGTTTAGGGTTTAGGGTTTAGGGTTTAGGGTTTAGGGTTTAGGGTTTAGGGTTTAGGGTTTAGGGTTTAGGGTTTAGGGTTTAGGGTTTAGGGTTTAGGGTTTAGGGTTTAGGGTTTAGGGTTTAGGGTTTAGGGTTTAGGGTTTAGGGTTTAGGGTTTAGGGTTTAGGGTTTAGGGTTTAGGGTTTAGGGTTTAGGGTTTAGGGTTTAGGGTTTAGGGTTTAGGGTTTAGGGTTTAGGGTTTAGGGTTTAGGGTTTAGGGTTTAGGGTTTAGGGTTTAGGGTTTAGGGTTTAGGGTTTAGGGTTTAGGGTTTAGGGTTTAGGGTTTAGGGTTTAGGGTTTAGGGTTTAGGGTTTAGGGTTTAGGGTTTAGGGTTTAGGGTTTAGGGTTTAGGGTTTAGGGTTTAGGGTTTAGGGTTTAGGGTTTAGGGTTTAGGGTTTAGGGTTTAGGGTTTAGGGTTTAGGGTTTAGGGTTTAGGGTTTAGGGTTTAGGGTTTAGGGTTTAGGGTTTAGGGTTTAGGGTTTAGGGTTTAGGGTTTAGGGTTTAGGGTTTAGGGTTTAGGGTTTAGGGTTTAGGGTTTAGGGTTTAGGGTTTAGGGTTTAGGGTTTAGGGTTTAGGGTTTAGGGTTTAGGGTTTAGGGTTTAGGGTTTAGGGTTTAGGGTTTAGGGTTTAGGGTTTAGGGTTTAGGGTTTAGGGTTTAGGGTTTAGGGTTTAGGGTTTAGGGTTTAGGGTTTAGGGTTTAGGGTTTAGGGTTTAGGGTTTAGGGTTTAGGGTTTAGGGTTTAGGGTTTAGGGTTTAGGGTTTAGGGTTTAGGGTTTAGGGTTTAGGGTTTAGGGTTTAGGGTTTAGGGTTTAGGGTTTAGGGTTTAGGGTTTAGGGTTTAGGGTTTAGGGTTTAGGGTTTAGGGTTTAGGTTTTAGGGTTTAGGTTTGAGGTTTAGGTTTAGGGTTTGTAGGTTTGAGTTTAGGGTTTATGGAGGTTTAGGTTTAGGGTTTGAGTTTAGGGTTTGGGGTTGGGTTTGAGTTTAGGGGTTTAGGTTAGGTTTAGGGTTCCAGGTTTAAGATTGAGTTTAAAGTTTAGGGTTGGGGTTAGGGTTGAGGTTGTAAGGTTTAGGAGTTTAGGAGTTTAGGAGTTTAGGAGGTTTGAGGTTGGGAGTTTAAGGTTGGGTTAAGGGTTGGGTTGGGGTTGGGGTTAAGGATTCAAGGAGATTTCAAATTGCAGAATTCACTACCCACACACACCCCCCCCCCCCCACCCCACCCCCTCCCACTCTGCCCACACCCCACACGGGGGGGGGGGGGGGGGGGGGGGGGGGGGGGGGGGGGGGGGGGGGGGGGG
>CAWUPB010000080.1:0-148456 GCA_963924115.1 Dovyalis caffra
ATAAAATGTGCATTTAGAAGGCCTAAAGGATGTTTTTTCTCCAAAAGGGACCCCGAGCTCATGTCCAAAGGCTATTGGTTTTGATCGTTGGCTCGTTTGGCATTGAAGTGGGTCTAAAACAACACAAAACTAGCAAGCCATTTTTTTTGCAAAAATCACCCGCAACACGTTGTCAAGGACGAGAAGTTTTGGTGGTTTTTTCTTCCAGCAAAAGGTGGGTTGTAAAATCCTCAAAACTCTACTCGACAATTTTCCTATAGGTTTTGCAACGTCATTGCACTGTCAGAATTCCATGTCCGATGGAGCAAAGTACAATCCTCAAAAACATGTGCTATAAATGTGTATTTTGAGTGCGTAAACGCATGTTTTTCTTCAAACCGGACTCCGACAGCTCATGTCCAAAGGCTATTAGTTTTTATCGTTGGCTCGCTTGGTATCTAATCAATAAACACTACAACTAGCTTACAACATCACCACCACACACATCACTTTTTATTTTGATATATATATACCTATATTTTTTAAAATGATGAAGGTATTTAGATGACAGTTATTATTAATACCCAAAGTAGGTTTTAAAGCTTTAAAACTCAACTTAATCTTCTATAAGTTTGTAATGCTCATACTTCATAGAATTCAGTGTCCACACTACATCATCTCGAAAAACATAAAATGTGTATTTAGAACGCCTAACATATGCCTGTATGATCTTAGCCAAGGCCCAGGGCGGTTATTTTGATCGTCACACAGCTCCTTTCTTTGGCATTGAAGTAGTCTTGAACAGAACACAAAATCAGGCTCATTTTTTTTGCAACAATCACCGTAACATGTTGTCGAGGACGAGAAGCTCTTGGTGGTTTTTTCTTCCGGCAAAAGGTGAAGTCTGTAAAATCCTCGAAACTCTACTGCGTGAGTTTCCTACAGTTTTGTAATGCCCATACCACCTGTGAACTCCCATGTCCGCACTCAGCATCATCTCTAAAAACATAAAACGTGCATTTGTATGCCTAAAGATGTTTTTTCTCCAAAAAGGGACTCCTGAGCCATGTCCAAAGGCTATTGGTTTTGATCGTTGGCACGTTTCATTGAAGTGGGCCTCAAAACAACACAAAACTAGCAAGTCATTTTTTTCCAAAATCTACCTACCACGTCGCTTTTCTTTTCTATGATTTGGGTTGGTGGTTTTTTTCCATAGTGTTGGTTGGAAAATCCTGTGCTTCTACCGATAATTCTTCTCACAGTTTTGTAATGTCATACTGGCCCCAGAATTTTTGTTAAGCCATCATTAGCATCATCTCAAAAGCATAAAATGTGTATTTGAGGCCTAAACTATGTTTTTCTTCAAAAGTGGACCTTGTACCATGTCCAAAGGTCAAGTTTTGATCGTTGGCTCGTTGTATCAAGGGCTTCAGCACATAAAACTTAAAGCTAGTTTTTTTTTTTTGCAAATTAACAAGAACATGCTATTACATCAGTTATGTTTTTTCTTTTATAAGAAATCTCAGCCATGCATCAGATAATTTTCTTAGCAGTTTTGTTACTATACTGCCTGTGAATTAACTAATGTATAGCATAATCTCAAAACAGAAATGTGTATTTTGAGGGCGTAACATGTTTTTTCAACTGACCTGAGCTGTGTCTAGTATATATTTGATCGTCGTTCGTTTTACTAACTCATTCAAATACTACAACTAGAAGGCAACTGATGCCAGAAAATCACTTGCAACAAGTATCAGAGACGACAAGTTGGCTGCTTTTATCGTCCTCATAAAGGTAGTTGTGGTGCCTAAAACTCCACCGCACGCCTTTGTTTTGTAATGCCTATACCACCTTGTGAATTCCCATGTCCGACACTACATGATCATCTCGAGAAACATAAATGTATTTAAGGCCTAAACGAGGTTTTTTTTTCAAAAATTTTCAAGCTCTCATGTCCAAAGGCTATTAATATCATGGCTCGTTTGTATATCAAGGGGCCCAAATGAATAAAATCAGTTAAGCCATTTTTTCAAAATCACCTAACAGTTGTCAAGGACGGTGTCGGTAGCTTTTTCTCTCGGCAAAGGTGGGTCAGAAAATCCAAACCTTACCGAAAAAGTTTCCCCGCTGTGTTTGTGGCCTGCATCACTCGCTCCAGAATTCCCATGTCCAAGGGCGCATCATCTCGAAAAACATAAATGTGTATTTTCGAGGGCGTAACGTATGTTTTAAACTGACCCCGAGCTCATGTCCAAGGCTATTAGCTAATGCTAGTTCGTTGTATTGAATCAATGTTAACTGAAGAAATCAGCTAACCATTTTTTTTGCAAAATTCATCATAAAATGTTACATTTAGGATAATGAAAGTTTGCTATTTTTAATGTCCGAAAAAGGTAGGTTGTAAAAGCCTCAAATCAACTGAGAATTTTCCTTACAGTTTTTAGTAAATGTCACATCACCTGAATTCCCATATGTCCCACCTAGGCATCATCTCGAAAAACATAAAATGGGCATTTAGAAGGCCTAAAGGATGTTTTTTTCCAAAAGGGACCTGTTTCAAGGCCCACATGGCTGGCTTTATCAGTTAATGCCATATCAAGGGTCTAAAACAACACAAAACTGAGCAAAGCCCATTGTTTTGGCAAAAAATCACCGACAACACGTTGTCAAGGACGAGGAAGTTTGCGCGGGTTTTTTTCCATGAAAAGGTGGGTTGTAAAATCCTCAAAGCTCTACCGACAATTTTCCTCTTACAGTTTAAACGTGCATTCTTCCAGAATTCGCACACGGCTAGCATCATCTCGAAAAGGCATAAATGTATTTTGAGGGCTCTGCTGATGTTTTCTTCAACAGACTCAGCCTATGTGTGGCAAGAAGGTTTCATCATTTAGTTTGTTATCAACTGGTCTAAAACACCACAAAATTAGCCAACCATTTTTTTTGCAAAAATCACTTGCAAAACGTTATCGAGGACGCATGTTTTACATATGTTGCTTTCTTCTTTCTTTCTTTCTCTCTCTCTTTCTTTCTCTTTCTTTCTTTCTTTTCTTTCTTTCTTTTTTTCTTTCTTTCTTTTCTTTCTTTCTTTCTTTCTTTCTTTCTTTTTTTTTTTTCTTCCCTCCTTCCTCTCTCCCTCCCCCTCCTCCCTCCCTCTCTCTCTCTCTCTCTCTCTCTCTCTCTCTCTCTCTCTCTCTCTCCCCTCCCTCCCTCCTCCCTCCGTCTCTCTCCCTCCCTCCCTCTCTTCCCTCCCTCCCTCCCTCCTCCCCTCCCTCTCTTTTCTTCTTTTTCTTTTTTTCGCTTTCTTTCTTTCTTTCTTTCTTTTTTTTTTTTTTTTTTTTCTTTTTTTTTCTTTCTTTCTTTCTTTCTTTCCTTCTTTCTTTCTGTTTTCTTTCTTTTTCTTTCTTTTTTCGTTTTCTTTCTTTCTTTCTTTCTTTCTTTCTTTTTTTTTTTTTTTGCTTTTTTCTTTCTTTCTTTCTTTCTTTCTTTCTTCTTTCTTTCTTTCTTTCTTTCTTTCTTTCTTTCTTTCTTTCTTTCTTTCTTTCTTTCTTTCTTTCTTTCTTTCTTTCTTTCTTTCTTTCTTTCTTTCTTTCTTTCTTTCTTTCTTTCTTTCTTTCTTTCTTTCTTTCTTTCTTTCTTTCTTTCTTTCTTTCTTTCTTTCTTTCTTTAATAAATGGGGGTTGTGTGTGTGTGTGTGTGTGTGTGTGTGTGTGTGTATAATAAATAAATAAATTTTCATCACCTATGTAGGTTTGCAAGTTCCAACTTAATCAGAATTTTCCTATAAAAACAGAATATACCACCTACAGAATTTACAGTCCAGAAGACCAGGGGACAGACTTAAAACATAAAGCTGTATTTGGGAAGGTTTTAACATGTTTTTTTTCCAAAAGGACCCCCGAGCTCATGTCCAAAGGCTGCTGGTTTTGATCGTTGGCTCCTTTGGCATTGAAGTGGGTCTAACATAACGACAAAACCAGCAAGCCATTTTTTTGCAACAATCACCCGTAACATGTTGTCAAGGACGAGAAGTTTTGGTGGTTTTTTCTTCCAGCAAAACGTGGCCGTAAAATCCTCAAAACTCTACCGACAATTTTCCTACGTGTTTTGTAATGCTCATACCGGCCTCCAGAATTCCCATGTCCGAAGGCTAGCATCATCTCGAAAAACATAAAATGTGTATTTTGAGGGCGAAACGATGTTTTTCTTCAAACCTGACCCCGAGCTCATGTCCAAAGGCTATTAGTTTTGATCGTTGGCTCGTTTGGCATTGAACTGGGTCTAAAACACCACAAAACTAGCCAACCATTTTTTTTGCAAAAATCACTTGCAAAACGTTATCGAGGACGACATGTGTTTTGCTGGCTTCTTTATCGTCCGCAAAAAGGTAGGTTTCACAGGCGCTCCCAAAACTCAACTCGAGAATTTTTCCTGCTGTGTTTGTAACGTTCATACCAATCCAGAATTCCCATGTCCCGCACTCTTAGCATCATCTCGAAAAAACATAAAATGTGCATTTAGAAGTGCCTCAAAGGATGTTTTTTCTCCAAAAGGGACCCCGAGCTCATGTCCAAAGGCCATTGGTTTTGATCGCTGGGTCTGCTTGAGCATCGAAGTGGGTCTAAAACAACACAAAACTAGCAAGCCATTTTTTTTGCAAAAATCACCGACAACACGTTGTCAAGGACGAGAAGTTTTGGTGGTTTTTTTCTTCCCGGCAAAAGGTGAGTGGGTTGTAAAATCCTCAAAGCTCTACCGACAATTTTCCTACGTGTTTTATAACGCTCATACTGCCTCCAGGAATTCCCATGTCCGATGGCTAGAATCATCTCGAAAACATAAAATGTGTATTTTCGAGGGCGTAAACGATGTTTTTTGTTCAAACCGGACCCCGAGCTCATGTCCAAAGGCTATTATGTTTTCATCATTGGCTCGTTTGGCATTGAACTCGGGTCTAAAACACCACAAAACTAGCCAACCATTTTTTTTGCAAAAATCACTCGCAAAACGTTATCGAGGACGACAAGTTTTGTTGGCTTTTATCGTCCTAGCAAAAGGTAGGTTGTAAAAGCCTCAAAACTCAACCGAGAATTTTCCTACAGGTTTTGTAATGCTCATACCACTCCAGTGAATTCCCATGTCCGACACCTAGCATCATCTCGAAAAACATAAAATGTGTATTTAGAAGGCCTAAACGATGTTTTTTTTCCAAAAGTGGACCCCGAGCTCATGTCCAAAGGCTATCGGTTTTGATCGTTGGCTCGTTTGGCATCGAAGTGGGTCTAAAACAACACAAAACTAGCAAGCCATTTTTTTTGCAAAAATCACCCGTAACATGTTGTCAAGGACGAGAAGTTTTGGTGGTTTTTTTCTTCCAGCAAAAGGTGGGTTGTAAAATCCTCAAAACTCTACCGACAATTTTCCTACAGTGTTTTGTAATGCTCATACCGCTCCAGAATTCCCATGTCCGAAGGCTAGCATCATCTCGAAAAACATAAAATGTGTATTTTGAGGGCGTAAACGATGTTTTTCTTCAAACCGGACCCCGAGCTCATGTCCAAAGGCTATTAGTTTTCATCGTTGGCTCGTTTGGCATCGAACTCGGGTCTAAAACACCACAAAACTAGCCAACCATTTTTTTGCAAAAATCACTCGCAAAACGTTATCGAGGACGACAAGTTTTGTTGGCTTTTATCGTCCGAAAAAAGGTAGGTTGTAAAAGCCTCAAAACTCAACCGAGAATTTTCCTACGTGTTTTGTAATGCTCATACCACTCCATGAATTCCCATGTCCCGCACCTAGCATCATCTCGAAAAACATAAAATGTGCATTTGAAGGCCTAAAGGATGTTTTTTCTCCAAAAGGGACCCCGAGCTCATGTCCAAAGGCTATTGGTTTTGATCGTTGGCTCGTTTGGCATCGAAGTGGGTCTAAAACAACACAAAACTAGCAAGCCATTTTTTTTGCAAAAATCACCCACAACACGTTGTCAAGGACGAGAAGTTTTGGTGGTTTTTTTCTTCCGACAAAAGGTGGGTTGTAAAATCCTCAAAACTCTACCGACAATTTTCCTACAGTTTTGTAACGCTCATACCGCTCCAGAATTCCCATGTCCGACGGCTAGCATCATCTCGAAAAACATAAAATGTGTATTTTGAGGGCGTAAACGATGTTTTTTCTTCAAAATGGACCCCGAGCTCATGTCCAAAGGCTATTAGTTTCATCGTTGGCTCGTTTGGCATTGAACCGGGTCTAAAACACCACAAAACTAGCCAACCATTTTTTTTGCAAAAATCACTCGCAAAACGTTATCGAGGACGACAAGTTTTGTTGGCTTTTATCGTCCGCAAAAGGTAGGTTGTAAAAGCCTCAAAACTCAACCGAGAATTTTCCTACAGGTTTTGTAATGCTCATACCACTCCAGGAATTCCCATGTCCGACACCTAGCATCATCTCGAAAAACATAAAATGTGCATTTAGAAGGCCTAAAGGATGTTTTTTCTCCAAAAGGGACCCCGAGCTCATGTCCAAAGGCTATTGGTTTTGATCGTTGGCTCGTTTGGCATTGAAGTGGGTCTAAAACAACACAAAACTAGCAAGCCATTTTTTTTGCAAAAATCACCCACAACACGTTGTCAAGGACGAGAAGTTTTGGTGGTTTTTTTCTTCCGGCAAAAGGTGGGTTGTAAAATCCTCAAAGCTCTACCGACAATTTTCCTACAGGTTTTATAACGCTCATACCGTTCCAGGAATTCCCATGTCCGACGGCTAGCATAATCTCGAAAAACATAAAATGTGTATTTCGAGGGCGTAAACGATGTTTTTCTTCAAACCGGACCCCGAGCTCATGTCCAAAGGCTATTAGTTTTCATCGTTGGCTCGTTTGGCATTGAATCGGGTCTAAAACACCACAAAACTAGCCAACCATTTTTTTTGCAAAAATCACTTGCAAAACGTTATCGAGGACGACAAGTTTTGTTGGCTTTTATCGTCCGCAAAAGGTAGGTTTTAAAAGCCTCAAAACTCAACTCGAGAATTTTCCTATAAGTTTTGTAATGCTCATACCACTCCAGAATTCCATGTCCGACACCTAGCATCATCTCGAAAAACATAAAATGTGTATTTAGAACGCCTAAACGATGTTTTTTTTCCAAAAAGGACCCCGAGCTCATGTCCAAAGGCTATTGGTTTTGATCGTTGGCTCCTTTGGCATCGAAGTGGGTCTAACACAACACAAAACTAGCAAGCCATTTTTTTTGCAACAATCACCCGTAACATGTTGTCAAGGACGAGAAGTTTTGGTGGTTTTTTTCTTCCAAAGAAATGTGGGCCGTAAAATCCTCAAAACTCTACCGACAATTTTCCTACAGTTTTGTAATGCTCATACCGCTCCAGAATTCCCATGTCCGAACGCTAGCATCATCTCGAAAAACATAAAATGTGTATTTCGAGGGCGTAAACGATGTTTTTCTTCAAACTCGGACCCCGAGCTCATGTCCAAAGGCTATTAGTTTTCATCGTTGGCTCGTTTGGCATTGAACTCGGGTCTAAAACACCACAAAACTAGCCAACCATTTTTTTTGCAAAAATCACTTGCAAAACGTTATCGAGGACGACAAGTTTTGTTGGCTTTTATCGTCCGGCAAAAGGTAGGTTGTAAAAGCCTCAAAACTCAACCGAGAATTTTCCTACAGTGTTTTGTAATGCTCATACCACATCCAGGAATTCCCATGTCCGCACCTAGCATCATCTCGAAAAACATAAAACGTGTATTTAGAAGGCCTAAAGGATGTTTTTTCTCCAAAAGGGACCCCGAGCTCATGTCCAAAGGCTATTGGTTTTGATCGTTGGCTCGTTTGGCATTGAAGTGGGTCTAAAACAACACAAAACTAGCAAGCCATTTTTTTTGCAAAAATCACCCACAACACGTTGTCAAGGACGAGAAGTTTTGGTGGTTTTTTTCTTCCAGCAAAAGGTGGGTTGTAAAATCCTCAAAACTCTACCGACAATTTTCCGTACAGTGTTTTGTAATGCTCATACCGCTCCGTGAATTCCCATGTCCGACGGCTAGCATAATCTCGAAAAACATAAAATGTGTATTTTGAGGGCGTAAACGATGTTTTTCTTCAAACTCGGACCCCGAGCTCATGTCCAAAGGCTATTAGTTTTCATCGTTGGCTCGTTTGGCATTGAACCGGGTCTAAAACACCACAAAACTAGCCAACCATTTTTTTTGCAAAAATCACTTGCAAAACGTTATCGAGGACGACAAGTTTTGTTGGCTTTTATCGTCCGCAAAAGGTAGGTTGTAAAAGCCTCAAAACTCAACCGAGAATTTTCCTATAAGTTTTGTAATGCTCATACCACTCCAGAATTCCCATGTCCGACACCTAAGCATCATCTCGAAAAACATAAAATGTGTATTTAGAACGCCTAAACGATGTTTTTTTTCCAAAAGGGACCCCGAGCTCATGTCCAAAGGCTATTGGTTTTGATCGTTGGCTCGTTTGGCATCGAAGTGGGTCTAAAACAACACAAAACTAGCAAGCCATTTTTTTGCAAAAATCACCCGCAACATGTTGTCAAGGACGAGAAGTTTTGGTGGTTTTTTTCTTCCGGCAAAAGGTGGGTTGTAAAATCCTCAAAACTCTACTCAACAATTTTCCTACAGGTTTTGTAATGCTCATACCGCTCCAGGAATTCCCATGTCCGAAGGCTAGCATCATCTCGAAAAACATAAAATGTGTATTTTGAGGGCGTAAACGATGTTTTTCTTCAAACCGGACCCCGAGCTCATGTCCAAAGGCTATTAGTTTTCATCGTTGGCTCGTTTGGCATTGAACCGGGTCTAAAACACCACAAAACTAGCCAACCATTTTTTTTGCAAAAATCACTCGCAAAACGTTATCGAGGACGACAAGTTTTGTTGGCTTTTATCGTCCGAAAAAGGTAGGTTGTAAAAGCCTCAAAACTCAACCGAGAATTTTCCTACAGTTTTGTAATGCTCATACCACTCCAGAATTCCCATGTCCGACACCTAGCATCATCTCGAAAAACATAAAATGTGTATTTAGAAGGCCTAAAGGATGTTTTTTCTCCAAAAGGGACCCCGAGCTCATGTCCAAAGGCTATTGGTTTTGATCGTTGGCACGTTTGGTATCAAGTGGGTCTAAAACAACACAAAACTAGCAAGCCATTTTTTTTGCAAAAATCACCCACAACACGTTGTCAAGGACGAGAAGTTTTGGTGGTTTTTTTCTTCCGACAAAAGGTGGGTTGTAAAATCCTCAAAACTCTACCGACAATTTTCCTACAGGTTTTGTAATGCTCATACCGCTCCAGGAATTCCCATGTCCGACGGCTAGCATAATCTCGAAAAACATAAAATGTGTATTTTGAGGGCGTAAACGATGTTTTTCTTCAAACCGGACCCCGAGCTCATGTCCAAAGGCTATTAGTTTTCATCGTTGGCTCGTTTGGCATTGAACTCGGGTCTAAAACACCACAAAACTAGCCAACCATTTTTTTTGCAAAAATCACTCGCAAAACGTTATCGAGGACGACAAGTTTTGTTGGCTTTTATCGTCCGGCAAAAGGTAGGTTGTAAAAGCCTCAAAACTCAACCGAGAATTTTCCTATAAGTTTTGTAATGCTCATACCACTCCAGAATTCCCATGTCCGACACCTAAGCATCATCTCGAAAAACATAAAATGTGTATTTAGAACGCCTAAACGATGTTTTTTTTCCAAAAGTGGACCCCGAGCTCATGTCCAAAGGCTATTGGTTTTGATCGTTGGCTCCTTTGGCATTGAAGTGGGTCTAAAACAACACAAAACTAGCAAGCCATTTTTTTTGCAACAATCACCCGTAACATGTTGTCAAGGACGAGAAGTTTTGGTGGTTTTTTTCTTCCAAGCAAAATGTGGGCTGTAAAATCCTCAAAACTCTACCGACAATTTTCCTACAGTTTTGTAATGCTCATACCGCTCCAGGAATTCCCATGTCCGAACGCTAGCATCATCTCGAAAAACATAAAATGTGTATTTCGAGGGCGTAAACGATGTTTTTCTTCAAACCGGACCCCGAGCTCATGTCCAAAGGCTATTAGTTTTCATCGTTGGCTCGTTTGGCATTGAACCGGGTCTAAAACACCATAAAACTAGCCAACCATTTTTTTTGCAAAAATCACTCACAAAACGTTATCGAGGACGACAAGTTTTGTTGGCTTTTATCGTCCGAAAAAAGGTAGGTTGTAAAAGCCTCAAAACTCAACTCGAGAATTTTCCTACAGTTTTGTAATGCTCATACCACTCCAGGAATTCCCATGTCCGCACCTAGCATCATCTCGAAAAACATAAAATGTGTATTTAGAAGGCCTAAAGGATGTTTTTTCTCCAAAAGGGACCCCGAGCTCATGTCCAAAGGCTATTGGTTTTGATCGTTGGCTCGTTTGGCATCGAAGTGGGTCTAAAACAACACAAAACTAGCAAGCCATTTTTTTTGCAAAAATCACCCGCAACACGTTGTCAAGGACGAGAAGTTTTGGTGGTTTTTTTCTTCCGACAAAAGGTGGGTTGTAAAATCCTCAAAACTCTACCGACAATTTTCCTACAGTTTTGTAACGCTCATACCGCTCCAGGAATTCCCATGTCCGACGGCTAGCATCATCTCGAAAAACATAAAATGTGTATTTTGAGGGCGTAAACGATGTTTTTTCTTCAAAATGGACCCCGAGCTCATGTCCAAAGGCTATTAGTTTTCATCGTTGGCTCGTTTGGCATTGAACTCGGGTCTAAAACACCACAAAACTAGCCAACCATTTTTTTTGCAAAAATCACTCGCAAAACGTTATCGAGGACGACAAGTTTTGTTGGCTTTTATCGTCCGAAAAAAGGTAGGTTGTAAAAGCCTCAAAACTCAACCGAGAATTTTCCTACAGTTTTGTAATGCTCATACCACTCCATGAATTCCCATGTCCGCACTCTAAGCATCATCTCGAAAAACATAAAATGTGCATTTGAAGGCCTAAAGGATGTTTTTTCTCCAAAAGGGACCCCGAGCTCATGTCCAAAGGCTATTGGTTTTGATCGTTGGCTCGTTTGGCATTGAAGTGGGTCTAAAACAACACAAAACTAGCAAGCCATTTTTTTTGCAAAAATCACCCACAACACGTTGTCAAGGACGAGAAGTTTTGGTGGTTTTTTTCTTCCGCAAAAGGTGGGTTGTAAAATCCTCAAAACTCTACCGACAATTTTCCTACAAGTTTTGTAATGCTCATACCGCTCCAGGAATTCCCATGTCCGACTGGCTAGCATAATCTCGAAAAACATAAAATGTGTATTTCTGAGGGCGTAAACGATGTTTTTCTTCAAACCGGACCCCGAGCTCATGTCCAAAGGCTATTAGTTTTGATCGTTGGCTCGTTTGGCATTGAACTCGGGTCTAAAACACCACAAAACTAGCCAACCATTTTTTTTGCAAAAATCACTCGCAAAACGTTATCGAGGACGACAAGTTTTGTTGGCTTTTATCGTCCGCAAAAGGTAGGTTTTAAAAGCCTCAAAACTCAACCGAGAATTTTCCTATAAGTTTTGTAATGCTCATACCACTCTAGTGAATTCCCATGTCCGACACCTAGCATCATCTCGAAAAACATAAAATGTGTATTTAGAACGCCTAAACGATGTTTTTTTTCCAAAAAGGACCCCGAGCTCATGTCCAAAGGCTATTGGTTTTGATCGTTGGCTCCTTTGGCATCGAAGTGGGTCTAAAACAACACAAAACTAGCAAGCCATTTTTTTTGCAACAATCACCCGTAACATGTTGTCAAGGACGAGAAGTTTTGGTGGTTTTTTTCTTCCAAAGAAATGTGGGCCGTAAAATCCTCAAAACTCTACCGACAATTTTCCTACAGGTTTTGTAATGCTCATACCGCTCCAGAATTCCCATGTCCGAACGCTAGCATCATCTCGAAAAACATAAAATGTGTATTTTGAGGGCGTAAACGATGTTTTTCTTCAAACCGGACCCCGAGCTCATGTCCAAAGGCTATTAGTTTTCATCGTTGGCTCGTTTGGCATTGAACTCGGGTCTAAAACACCACAAAACTAGCCAACCATTTTTTTTGCAAAAATCACTTGCAAAACGTTATCGAGGACGACAAGTTTTGTTGGCTTTTATCGTCCGACAAAAGGTAGGTTGTAAAAGCCTCAAAACTCAACCGAGAATTTTCCTACAGTGTTTTGTAATGCTCATACCAACTCCAGAATTCCCATGTCCGACACTCCAAGATCATCTCGAAAAACATAAAACGTGTATTTATAAGGCCTAAACGATGTTTTTTCTCCAAAAGGGACCCCGAGCTCATGTCCAAAGGCTATTGGTTTTGATCGTTGGCTCATTTGGCATTGAAGTGGGTCTAAAACAACACAAAACTAGCAAGCCATTTTTTTTGCAAAAATCACCCGTAACATGTTGTCAAGGACGAGAAGTTTTGGTGGTTTTTTTCTTCCGCAAAAGGTGGGCTGTAAAATCCTCAAAACTCTACCGACAATTTTCCTACAGTGTTTTGTAATGCTCATACCGCTCCAGGAATTCCCATGTCCGAAGGCTAGCATCATCTCGAAAAACATAAAATGTGTATTTTCGAGGGCGTAAACGATGTTTTTCTTCAAACCGGACCCCGAGCTCATGTCCAAAGGCTATTAGTTTTCATCGTTGGCTCGTTTGGCATCGAACTCGGGTCTAAAACACCATAAAACTAGCCAACCATTTTTTTTGCAAAAATCACTCACAAAACGTTATCGAGGACGACAAGTTTTGTTGGCTTTTATCGTCCGAAAAAGGTAGGTTGTAAAAGCCTCAAAACTCAACCGAGAATTTTCCTACAGGTTTTGTAATGCTCATACCACTCCATGAATTCCCATGTCCCGCACCTAGCATCATCTCGAAAAACATAAAATGGGCATTTAAGGCCTAAAGGATGTTTTTTCTCCAAAAGGGACCCCGAGCTCATGTCCAAAGGCTATTGGTTTTGATCGTTGGCTCGTTTGGCATCGAAGTGGGTCTAAAACAACACAAAACTAGCAAGCCATTTTTTTTGCAAAAATCACCCACAACACGTTGTCAAGGACGAGAAGTTTTGGTGGTTTTTTTCTTCCGACAAAAGGTGGGTTGTAAAATCCTCAAAGCTCTACCGACAATTTTCCCACAGTTTTGTAACGCTCATACCGCTCCAGAATTCCCATGTTCGACGCGCTAGCATCATCTCGAAAAACATAAAATGTGTATTTCGAGGGCCTAAACGATGTTTTTTCTTCAAAATGGACCCCGAGCTCATATGCAAAGGCTATTATGTTTCATCATTGGCTCGTTTGGCATTGAATTGGGTCTAAAACACCACAAAACTAGCCAACTATTTTTTTTGCAAAAATCACTTGCAAAACGTTATCGAGGACGACAGTTTTGTTGGCTTTTATCGTCCGCAAAAGGTAGGTTTTAAAAGCCTCAAAACTCAACCGAGAATTTTCCTACATGTTTTGTAATGCTCATACCAACTCCAGAATTCCCATGTCCCAGCACCTAGCATCATCTCGAAAAACATAAAATGTGTATTTAGAAGGCCTAAAGGATGTTTTTTCTCCAAAAGTGGACCCCGAGCTCATGTCCAAAGGCTATCGGTTTTGATCGTTGGCTCGTTTGGCATCGAAGTGGGTCTAAAACAACACAAAACTAGCAAGCCATTTTTTTTGCAAAAATCACCCACAACACGTTGTCAAGGACGAGAAGTTTTGGTGGTTTTTTTCTTCCTACAGAAAGGTGAGTTGTAAAAACCTCAAAGCTCTACTTACAATTTTCCTACGTGTTTTATAACGCTCATACCGTCTGCAGAATTCCCATGTCCGATGGCCGAATGATCTCGAAAAACATAAAATGTGTATTTTGAGGGCGTAAACGATGTTTTTGTTCAAACTGACCCCCGAGCTCATGTCCAAAGGCTATTATGTTTCATCATTGGCTCGTTTGGCATCGAATCGGGTCTAAAACACCACAAAACTAGCCAACCATTTTTTTTGCAAAAATCACTCGCAAAACGTTATCGAGGACGACAAGTTTTGTTGGCTTTTATCGTCCGAAGAAAAGGTAGGTTGTAAAAGCCTCAAAACTCAACTCGAGAATTTTCCTATAGGTTTTGTAATGCTCATACCACTCAGGAATTCCCATGTCCGACACCTAAGCATCATCTCGAAAAACATAAAATGTGTATTTAGAAGGCCTAAACGATGTTTTTTTTCCAAAAGTGGACCCCGAGCTCATGTCCAAAGGCTATTGGTTTTGATCGTTGGCTCGTTTGGCATTGAAGTGGGTCTAAAACAACACAAAACTAGCAAGCCATTTTTTTGGCAAAAATCACCCGTAACATGTTGTCAAGGACGAGAAGTTTTGGTGGTTTTTTTCTTCCAAAGAAAAGGTGGTCGTAAAATCCTCAAAACTCTACCGAAAAGTTTCCTACAATGTGTTTGTAATGCTCATACCGCTCCGTAGGAATTCCCATGTCCGAAGGCTAGCATCATCTCGAAAAACATAAAATGTGTAATTTCGTGGGCGTAAATGATGTTTTTCTTCAAACCGGACCCCGAGCTCATGTCCAAAGGCTATTAGTTTTCATCGTTGGCTCGTTTGGCATTGAACTGGGTCTAAAACACCACAAAACTAGCCAACCATTTTTTTGCAAAAATCACTCGCAAAACGTTATCGAGGACGACAAGTTTTGTTGGCTTTTATCGTCCGAAAAAGGTAGGTTGTAAAAGCCTCAAAACTCAACCGAGAATTTTCCTACAGGTTTTGTAATGCTCATACCACTCCATGAATTCCCATGTCCGCACCTAGCATCATCTCGAAAAACATAAAATGTGCATTTAGAAGGCCTAAAGGATGTTTTTTCTCCAAAAGGGACCCCGAGCTCATGTCCAAAGGCTATTGGTTTTGATCGTTGGCTCGTTTGGCATTGAAGTGGGTCTAAAACAACACAAAACTAGCAAGCCATTTTTTTTGAAAAATCACCCACAACACGTTGTCAAGGACGAGAAGTTTTGGTGGTTTTTTTCTTCCGACAAAAGGTGGGTTGTAAAACTCCTCAAAGCTCTACCGACAATTTTCCTACAGTTTTGTAACGCTCATACCGCTCCAGAATTCCCATGTCCGACTGGCTAGCATCATCTCGAAAAACATAAAATGTGTATTTTGAGGGCCTAAACGATGTTTTTTCTTCAAAATGGACCCCGAGCTCATGTGCAAAGGCTATTATGTTTCATCATTGGCTCGTTTGGCATTGAATTGGGTCTAAAACACCACAAAACTAGCCAACCATTTTTTTTGCAAAAATCACTTGCAAAACGTTATCGAGGACGACAAGTTTTGTTGGCTTTTATCGTCCGACAAAAGGTAGGTTGTAAAAGCCTCAAAACTCAACCGAGAATTTTCCTACAGGTTTTGTAATGCTCATACCACTCAGAATTCCCATGTCCGACACCTAGCATCATCTCGAAAAACATAAAATGTGTATTTAGAAGGCCTAAACGATGTTTTTTTTCCAAAAGGGACCCCGAGCTCATGTCCAAAGGCTATTGGTTTTGATCGTTGGCTCGTTTGGCATTGAAGTGGGTCTAAAACAACACAAAACTAGCAAGCCTATTTTTTTTGCAAAAATCACCCGTAACATGTTGTCAAGGACGAGAAGTTTTGGTAGTTTTTTTCTTCCGCAAAAAGGTGGGTTGTAAAATCCTCAAAACTCTACCGAAAATTTTCCTACAGTGTTTTGTAATGCTCATACCGCTCCAGGAATTCCCATGTCCGAAGGCTAGCATCATCTCGAAAAACATAAAATGTGTATTTTGAGGGCGTAAACGATGTTTTTCTTCAAACCGGACCCCGAGCTCATGTCCAAAGGCTATTAGTTTTGATCGTTGGCTCGTTTGGCATTGAACTCGGGTCTAAAACACCACAAAACTAGCCAACCATTTTTTTTGCAAAAATCACTTGCAAAACGTTATCGAGGACGACAGTTTTGTTGGCTTTTATCGTCCGCAAAAGGTAGGTTTTAAAAGCCTCAAAACTCAACTCGAGAATTTTCCTATAAGTTTTGTAATGCTCATACCACTCCAGGAATTCCATGTCCGACACCTAGCATCATCTCGAAAAACATAAAATGTGTATTTAGAACGCCTAAACGATGTTTTTTTTCCAAAAAGGACCCCGAGCTCATGTCCAAAGGCTATTGGTTTTGATCGTTGGCTCCTTTGGCATCGAAGTGGGTCTAAAACAACACAAAACTAGCAAGCCATTTTTTTTGCAACAATCACCCGTAACATGTTGTCAAGGACGAGAAGTTTTGGTGGTTTTTTTCTTCCAAAGAAATGTGGGCTGTAAAATCCTCAAAACTCTACCGACAATTTTCCTACAGGTTTTGTAATGCTCATACCGCTCCAGAATTCCCATGTCCGAACGCTAGCATCATCTCGAAAAACATAAAATGTGTATTTTGAGGGCGTAAACGATGTTTTTTCTTCAAACCGGACCCCGAGCTCATGTCCAAAGGCTATTAGTTTTCATCGTTGGCTCGTTTGGCATTGAACTCGGGTCTAAAACACCACAAAACTAGCCAACCATTTTTTTTGCAAAAATCACTTGCAAAACGTTATCGAGGACGACAAGTTTTGTTGGCTTTTATCGTCCGACAAAAGGTAGGTTGTAAAAGCCTCAAAACTCAACCGAGAATTTTCCTACAAGTTTTGTAATGCTCATACCACTCCGTGAATTCCCATGTCCGCACTCTAAGCATCATCTCGAAAAACATAAAATGTGCATTTAGAAGGCCTAAAGGATGTTTTTTCTCCAAAAGGGACCCCGAGCTCATGTCCAAAGGCTATTGGTTTTGATCGTTGGCTCGTTTGGCATCGAAGTGGGTCTAAAACAACACAAAACTAGCAAGCCATTTTTTTGCAAAAATCACCCACAACACGTTGTCAAGGACGAGAAGTTTTGGTGGTTTTTTTCTTCCGGCAAAAGGTGGGTTGTAAAATCCTCAAAACTCTACCGACAATTTTCCTACAGGTTTTGTAATGCTCATACCGCTCCAGAATTCCCATGTCCGACGGCTAGCATAATCTCGAAAAACATAAAATGTGTATTTTGAGGGCGTAAACGATGTTTTTCTTCAAACTGGACCCCGAGCTCATGTCCAAAGGCTATTAGTTTTCATCGTTGGCTCGTTTGGCATTGAACTCGGGTCTAAAACACCACAAAACTAGCCAACCATTTTTTTTGCAAAAATCACTTGCAAAACGTTATCGAGGACGACAGGTTTTGTTGGCTTTTATCGTCCCGCAAAAGGTAGGTTTTAAAAGCCTCAAAACTCAACCGAGAATTTTCCTATAAGTTTTGTAATGCTCATACCACTCCAGAATTCCATGTCCGACACCTAGCATCATCTCGAAAAACATAAAATGTGTATTTAGAACGCCTAAACGATGTTTTTTCTCCAAAAGGGACCCCGAGCTCATGTCCAAAGGCTATTGGTTTTGATCGTTGGCTCCTTTGGCATTGAAGTGGGTCTAAAACAACACAAAACTAGCAAGCCATTTTTTTTGCAACAATCACCCGTAACATGTTGTCAAGGACGAGAAGTTTTGGTGGTTTTTTTCTTCCGACAAAAGGTGAGTTGTAAAATCCTCAAAGCTCTACTTACAATTTTCCTACGTGTTTTATAACGCTCATACCGCTCCAGAATTCCCATGTCCGATGGCCAACATGATCTCGAAAAACATAAAATGTGTATTTTGAGGGCGTAAACGATGTTTTTCGTTCAAACTCGGACCCCGAGCTCATGTCCAAAGGCTATTAGTGTTTCATCATTGGCTCGTTTGGCATTGAATTGGGTCTAAAACACCACAAAACTAGCCAACCATTTTTTTTGCAAAAATCACTTGCAAAACGTTATCGAGGACGACAAGTTTTGTTGGCTTTTATCGTCCGACAAAAGGTAGGTTGTAAAAGCCTCAAAACTCAACTCGAGAATTTTCCTACAGTGTTTTGTAATGCTCATACCACTCCGTGAATTCCCATGTCCGACACCTAGCATCATCTCGAAAAACATAAAATGTGTATTTAGAAGGCCTAAACGATGTTTTTTTTCCAAAAGGGACCCCGAGCTCATGTCCAAAGGCTATTGGTTTTGATCGTTGGCTCGTTTGGCATTGAAGTGGGTCTAAAACAACACAAAACTAGCAAGCCATTTTTTTTGCAAAAATCACCCGTAACATGTTGTCAAGGACGAGAAGTTTTGGTGGTTTTTTTCTTCCGGCAAAAGGTGGGCTGTAAAACTCCTCAAAACTCTACCGAAAAGTTTCCGACAGTTTTGTAATGCTCATACCGCTCCAGAATTCCCATGTCCGGTGTTAGCATCATCTCGAAAAACATAAAATGTATTTTCAGTGCGTAAATGATGTTTTTTCTTCAAACCGGACCCCGAGCTCATGTCCAAAGGCTATTAGTTTTCATCGTTGGCTCGTTTGGCATTGATACTGGGTCTAAAACACCATAAAACTAGCCAACCATTTTTTTTGCAAAAATCACTCACAAAACGTTATCGAGGACGACAAGTTTTGTTGGCTTTTATCGTCCGAAAAAGGTAGGTTGTAAAAGCCTCAAAACTCAACCGAGAATTTTCCTACAGGTTTTGTAATGCTCATACCACTCCAGAATTCCCATGTCCGCACCTAGCATCATCTCGAAAAACATAAAATGTGTATTTAGAAGGCCTAAAGGATGTTTTTTCTCCAAAAGGGACCCCGAGCTCATGTCCAAAGGCTATTGGTTTTGATCGTTGGCACGTTTGGCATTGAAGTGGGTCTAAAACAACACAAAACTAGCAAGCCATTTTTTTTGCAAAAATCACCCACAACACGTTGTCAAGGACGAGAAGTTTTGGTGGTTTTTTTCTTCCGACGAAAGGTGGGTTGTAAAATCCTCAAAGCTCTACCGACAATTTTCCTACGAGTTTTGTAACGCTCATACCGTTCCAGAATTCCCATGTTCGACGGCTAGCATCATCTCGAAAAACATAAAATGTGTATTTTGAGGGCCTAAACGATGTTTTTTCTTCAAAATGGACCCCGAGCTCATGTGCAAAGGCTATTATGTTTTCATCGTTGGCTCGTTTGGCATTGAATTGGGTCTAAAACACCACAAAACTAGCCAACCATTTTTTTTGCAAAAATCACTTGCAAAACGTTATCGAGGACGACAAGTTTTGTTGGCTTTTATCGTCCGCAAAAGGTAGGTTGTAAAAGCCTCAAAACTCAACCGAGAATTTTCCTACAGGTTTTGTAATGCTCATACCACTCCAGAATTCCCATGTCCGACACCTAGCATCATCTCGAAAAACATAAAATGTGTATTTAGAAGGCCTAAACGATGTTTTTTTTCCAAAAGGGACCCCGAGCTCATGTCCAAAGGCTATTGGTTTTGATCGTTGGCTCGTTTGGCATTGAAGTGGGTCTAAAACAACACAAAACTAGCAAGCCATTTTTTTTGCAAAAATCACCCGCAACATGTTGTCAAGGACGAGAAGTTTTGGTGGTTTTTTTCTTCCGGCAAAAGGTGGGTTGTAAAATCCTCAAAACTCTACCGACAATTTTCCTACAGTTTTGTAATGCTCATACCGCTCCAGAATTCCCATGTCCGAAGGCTAGCATCATCTCGAAAAACATAAAATGTGTATTTCGAGGGCGTAAACGATGTTTTTCTTCAAACCGGACCCCGAGCTCATGTCCAAAGGCTATTAGTTTTCATCGTTGGCTCGTTTGGCATTGAACTCGGGTCTAAAACACCACAAAACTAGCCAACCATTTTTTTTGCAAAAATCACTTGCAAAACGTTATCGAGGACGACAAGTTTTGTTGGCTTTTATCGTCCGCAAAAGGTAGGTTGTAAAAGCCTCAAAACTCAACCGAGAATTTTCCTACATGTTTTGTAATGCTCATACCACTCCAGAATTCCCATGTCCGACACCTAGCATCATCTCGAAAAACATAAAATGTGTATTTAGAAGGCCTAAACGATGTTTTTTTTCCAAAAGGGACCCCGAGCTCATGTCCAAAGGCTATTGGTTTTGATCGTTGGCTCGTTTGGCATTGAAGTGGGTCTAAAACAACACAAAACTAGCAAGCCATTTTTTTATGCAACAATCACCTGCAGAATAACATGTTGTCAAGGACGAGAAGTTTTGGTGGTTTTTTTCTTCCAAGAGAAATGCTGGCCAGTAAAAATCCTCAAAACTCTCACCGAAAAGTTTCCTACAGTTTTGTAATGCTCATACCGCTCCAAGAATTCCCATGTCCGAAGGCTAGCATCATCTCGAAAAACATAAAATGTGTATTTTGAGGGCGTAAACGATGTTTTTCTTCAAACTGGACCCCGAGCTCATGTCCAAAGGCTATTAGTTTTCATCGTTGGCTCGTTTGGCATTGAACCGGGTCTAAAACACCACAAAACTAGCCAACCATTTTTTTTGCAAAAATCACTCGCAAAACGTTATCGAGGACGACAAGTTTTGTTGGCTTTTATCGTCCGAAAAAGGTAGGTTGTAAAAGCCTCAAAACTCAACCGAGAATTTTCCTACAGTTTTGTAATGCTCATACCACTCCAGAATTCCCATGTCCGCACCTAGCATCATCTCGAAAAACATAAAATGTGCATTTAGAAGGCCTAAAGGATGTTTTTTCTCCAAAAGGGACCCCGAGCTCATGTCCAAAGGCTATTGGTTTTGATCGTTGGCACGTTTGGCATTGAAGTGGGTCTAAAACAACACAAAACTAGCAAGCCATTTTTTTGCAAAAATCACCCACAACACGTTGTCAAGGACGAGAAGTTTTGGTGGTTTTTTTCTTCCGCAAAAGGTGGGTTGTAAAATCCTCAAAACTCTACCGACAATTTTCGTACATGTTTTGTAATGCTCATACCGCTCCGTGAATTCCCATGTCCGACGGCTAGCATAATCTCGAAAAACATAAAATGTGTATTTCTGAGGGCGTAAACGATGTTTTTCTTCAAACCGGACCCCGAGCTCATGTCCAAAGGCTATTAGTTTTGATCGTTGGCTCGTTTGGCATTGAACCGGGTCTAAAACACCACAAAACTAGCCAACCATTTTTTTTGCAAAAATCACTCGCAAAACGTTATCGAGGACGACAAGTTTTGTTGGCTTTTATCGTCCGCAAAAGGTAGGTTGTAAAAGCCTCAAAACTCAACCGAGAATTTTCCTATAAGTTTTGTAATGCTCATACCACTCCAGAATTCCCATGTCCGACACCTAGCATCATCTCGAAAAACATAAAATGTGTATTTAGAACGCCTAAACGATGTTTTTTTTCCAAAAAGGACCCCGAGCTCATGTCCAAAGGCTATTGGTTTTGATCGTTGGCTCCTTTGGCATTGAAGTGGGTCTAAAACAACACAAAACTAGCAAGCCATTTTTTTTGCAACAATCACCCGTAACATGTTGTCAAGGACGAGAAGTTTTGGTGGTTTTTTTCTTCCAAAGAAAATGTGGGCTGTAAAATCCTCAAAACTCTACCGACAATTTTCCTACAGTGTTTTGTAATGCTCATACCGCTCCAGAATTCCCATGTCCGAACGCTAGCATCATCTCGAAAAACATAAAATGTGTATTTTGAGGGCGTAAACGATGTTTTTCTTCAAACCGGACCCCGAGCTCATGTCCAAAGGCTATTAGTTTTCATCGTTGGCTCGTTTGGCATCGAACCGGGTCTAAAACACCACAAAACTAGCCAACTATTTTTTTTGCAAAAATCACTTGCAAAACGTTATCGAGGACGACAAGTTTTGTTGGCTTTTATCGTCCGTAAAAAGGTAGGTTTTAAAAGCCTCAAAACTCAACCGAGAATTTTCCTACAGGTTTTGTAATGCTCATACCAATCCAGAATTCCCATGTCCCGCACCTAGCATCATCTCGAAAAACATAAAATGTGCATTTAGAAGGCCTAAAGGATGTTTTTTCTCCAAAAGGGACCCCGAGCTCATGTCCAAAGGCTATTGGTTTTGATCGTTGGCTCGTTTGGCATCGAAGTGGGTCTAAAACAACACAAAACTAGCAAGCCATTTTTTTTGCAAAAATCACCCACCACACGTTGTCAAGGACGAGAAGTTTTGGTGGTTTTTTTCTTCCGCAAAAGGTGAGTTGTAAAATCCTCAAAGCTCTACTTACAATTTTCCTACAGTGTTTTATAACGCTCATACCGTTCCAGAATTCCCATGTCCGATGGCCGAATGATCTCGAAAAACATAAAATGTGTATTTTCGAGGGCGTAAACGATGTTTTTTGTTCAAACTGGACCCCGAGCTCATGTCCAAAGGCTATTATGTTTTCATCGTTGGCTCGTTTGGCATTGAACCGGGTCTAAAACACCACAAAACTAGCCAACCATTTTTTTTGCAAAAATCACTCGCAAAACGTTATCGAGGACGACAAGTTTTGTTGGCTTTTATCGTCCGGCAAAAGGTAGGTTGTAAAAGCCTCAAAACTCAACTCGAGAATTTTCCTATAAGTTTTGTAATGCTCATACCACTCCAGAATTCCCATGTCCGACACCTAGCATCATCTCGAAAAACATAAAATGTGTATTTAGAAGGCCTAAACGATGTTTTTTTTCCAAAAGGGACCCCGAGCTCATGTCCAAAGGCTATTGGTTTTGATCGTTGGCTCCTTTGGCATTGAAGTGGGTCTAAAACAACACAAAACTAGCAAGCCATTTTTTTTGCAACAATCACCCGTAACATGTTGTCAAGGACGAGAAGTTTTGGTGGTTTTTTTCTTCCAGCAAAATGTGGGCTGTAAAATCCTCAAAACTCTACCGACAATTTTCCTACATGTTTTGTAATGCTCATACCGCTCCAAGAATTCCCATGTCCGAAGGCTAGCATCATCTCGAAAAACATAAAATGTGTATTTCGAGGGCGTAAACGATGTTTTTCTTCAAACCGGACCCCGAGCTCATGTCCAAAGGCTATTAGTTTTCATCGTTGGCTCGTTTGGCATTGAACCGGGTCTAAAACACCACAAAACTAGCCAACCATTTTTTTTGCAAAAATCACTCGCAAAACGTTATCGAGGACGACAAGTTTTGTTGGCTTTTATCGTCCGAAAAAGGTAGGTTGTAAAAGCCTCAAAACTCAACCGAGAATTTTCCTACAGTGTTTTGTAATGCTCATACCACTCTGAGAATTCCCATGTCCGACACCTAAGCATCATCTCGAAAAACATAAAATGTGCATTTAGAAGGCCTAAACGATGTTTTTTCTCCAAAAGGGACCCCGAGCTCATGTCCAAAGGCTATTGGTTTTGATCGTTGGCTCGTTTGGCATTGAAGTGGGTCTAAAACAACACAAAACTAGCAAGCCATTTTTTTGCAAAAATCACCCGCAACACGTTGTCAAGGACGAGAAGTTTTGGTGGTTTTTTTCTTCCGACAAAAGGTGGGTTGTAAAATCCTCAAAACTCTACCGACAATTTTCCTACAAGTTTTGTAATGCTCATACCGCTCCAGAATTCCCATGTCCGACGGCTAACATCATCTCGAAAAACATAAAATGTGTATTTTCGAGGGCGTAAACGATGTTTTTCTTCAAACCGGACCCCGAGCTCATGTCCAAAGGCTATTAGCTTTGATCGTTGGCTCGTTTGGCATTGAAACGGGTCTAAAACACCACAAAACTAGCCAACCATTTTTTTTCAAAAATCACTTGCAAAACGTTATCGAGGACGACAGGTTTTGTTGGCTTTTATCGTCCTAAGCAAAAGGTAGAGTTGTAAAAGCCTCAAAACTCAACCGAGAATTTTCCTATAAGTTTTGTAATGCTCATACCACTCCAGGAATTCCCATGTCCGATACCTAGCATCATCTCGAAAAACATAAAATGCGTATTTAGAACGCCTAAACGATGTTTTTTTTCCAAAAGGGACCCCGAGCTCATGTCCAAAGGCTATTGGTTTTGATCGTTGGCTCCTTTGGCATTGAAGTGGGTCTAAAACAACACAAAACTAGCAAGCCATTTTTTTTGCAACAATCACCGTAACATGTTGTCAAGGACGAGTAGTTTCGTGGTTTTTTCTTCCCAAGAAACGTGGGCCGTAAAATCCTCAAAACTCTATTGACAATTTTTCCTATGTGTTTTGTAATGCTCATACCGCTCCGGGAATTCCTATGTCCGACGGCTAACATAATCTCGAAAAACATAAAAATGTGTATTTTGAGGGCGTAAACGATGTTTTTCTTCAAACCGGACCCCCGAGCTCATGTCCAAAGGCTATTAGTTTTGATCGTTGGCTCGTTTGGCATTGAAATGGGTCTAAAACAAAGACAAAAACTAGCCAACAGGACGAAAGGCAAAGGGAGAGAGAGGGAGAGGGAGAGCGGGGGAGAGGGAGAGCGAGAGAAAGAGAGAGATCAAAAGCGAGGAAAGGAGAAAGGGAGAGAAGGGGAGAGAGGGAGACATAGAAGGGAGAGAGAATATAAGAGAGTTAGAGTTAGAAAGGGAAAGGGAGAGAGATAGATAAGGAGAGAGGAAGGGAGAGAGAGTGAGAGAAAGAGGGAGAGAGAGCCAAGGAGAGAGCCAGGGAGGAAGGAGAGAGGAAAAGGGAGGAAGCGGTAGAGTGGGAGAGGGGGAGAGAGAGTGGGGGAGAGAAAGAGAGAGCTATAGAGAGGTAAGGAGTGAGAGAATGAGAAAGGTAGAGAGGTGCAGAGAGAGATTGACAAAGAGAGGGAGAATGAGGGAGATAGGAGGAGGGAGAGAGGAAGAGAGGGAGAGAGAGAGGAAGAGATAGAGAGGGGGAGGGAGTGGGAGAGTGAATGAGAGAGATATAGAGAGGGAAGGAATGAGAGAATGATAGAGAGAGAGTGGGAGAGAGAGAGGGAGAGGGATGGAGAGAAGAGGAGAGGGAGAGAAAAGGAGAGCGAGATAGAGTAGGAGAGAGATGAAAAGAGGGATAAAGAAAAGAGAGAGATAGAGTGAGAGGGGGAGGGAGTGGGACAGAGGGAGGGAGGGGGAGAGGGAGAGGGAGGGAGGGAGCAAGAGCAAGATAGAGGAAGAGGGAGAGAGAGAGTGAGATGGATATAGAGGGAGATAGGGAGAGAGTGGGGGAAAGAAGAGAAAGAAAGAAATAGGGAGAAAGGTAGAGGAAGAGAGAAGGAGTGGGAGAGAGAGAAGGTAAGGGTGGGAGAGAAGGAGAGGAAGAGACAGAGGGCTAGAGGTAGAGAGAAGGGGAGAAGGACATGGATAAGGAGACTAAAAGAGAGGGAAAGAGGAAGAGAGAAAGGGAGAGGAAGGTAAAGAAACAAAGGAAGAGGGGGCGAGAAAGGAGGAGAGAGGAAGAGAATAGGACATGAAAAGAGAGAGAGGGATGGAGGGAGAGGGAGAGGGAGTGTGAGGTAAAGAGGGAGTGAGAGGGAGTGAAAGAGAGGGAGAAAGAGGGAAAGGGAGAGATAAGAAGATAGAGGGAGAGAGAGGGAGAGAGAGGGAGATAGAGGGAATGAGGGAGAAAGAGAGGGAGAGGGAATGAGGGAGAAAGAGAGGGAGAGGGGGAATGGGAGAGAGTGAGAGAGGGATAGGGATACAATGAGAGGGAGAGGATGAGAGTGAGGGAGAAAAGAATATAGAGTGTGGGAGAGTAAGAAAGAGGGAAGGATAGAGGAAGAGTGAGAGAGAGGAAGAGAAAGAGAGAAAGAGTGAGAGAGGGCAAGGGAAAGAGAGAAGGAAATAGAGGGAGAACGAGAGAGAAATAGAGAGGCAGTGAGAGAGAGGGATAGAGAAAGTGGGGAAAAGAGGGATAGAAAAAAGAGGGAGAGGGAAAGGGGGTGTGAGAGAGAGGAAGAGGAAGGGAGAGGTAGATACAGATGAAGGGAGGGATAAGGAGAAGGGGAGTGCAAGAGAGAGGTAGGGGGAGAGGGATAATGAAAGAGAGGGGGAGAGAGTAGGAGGGAGAGAGAGGGTGGGATATGGAGAAAAAGAGAGGAAAGGAAAGAGGGAGAGAGTGAGAGAGAGAGAGGGAGAGAAGGAGAGAGAAAGGGAGAGAAAGGGAGAGAGTGAGAGGGAGAGGGAGAGAGGGAGAGGGTGGGGGAGAGGGAAAGGGAGAGGGAGTGAGAGAATGGGAGAGAGGGAGGGATATATAGAGAAGGAGAGATAGAGGGGAGAGAGAGGGAGGGAAAGGGAGCAAAAGGGAGAGGGAGAAAGAGGGATAGGGGAGAGGGTTAGGGAGAGAGTGTAAGAGAGGAAGAGGGAGAAGGAGAAAGACAGAGAGAGAGGTGTTATGCTCATGCTATAACACCTCTCTTAAACTCTTCCTTTCTCCCTCTCGCTCTCTTTCCTCCCTCTCTCCCTCTCATCCTCTCTATTTGTCTCCCCTCTTTCTCTCCCTCTCTCTCCCTCTCTCCCTTCCTCTTCGCCTCCTTCTCTCTCCTTCTCTTCATCCCTCTTTTCTCTCTCTTTCTCCCTCCCTCCCTATCCCCCTCTCTATATGTCTCTACCCCTATCTCTTCCCTTCTCTCCCTCTCCCTCTCCCTCTTTCTCTCTTTTCCTTTCTCCCTAGCCCTATCCCTCGCTTCTCTCCCTCTCCCTCCCTTCCAACCTCCTTATACTTCTCCCTCTTCCTCTCTCTACCTCCATTTCCCTCTCTCTCCCCTCTCCATCTCTCGTTACTCCTTTTGCTCTTTTCCTCTCTCTACTTATATATATGTCTCTTTGCCTTCTCCCCCTTCTCTCTCACTCTCCATCTTTCCCCCTCTCTCACCCTCTCTCCCTTTCTCTTTCTCCTATATTAATCTCTCCCTCTTACTCTTCCTCTTTCTTCCTATCTATCTCTTTCTGAATTTTAATCTTTCTCTCACCTTCTTTATTTCTCTCTTTCTCTCTCCCTCGTTTCTGTTGCTCTATCTCTACCTCTCTCCCCTCTCTCTCCTCTATCTTCCTCTCTCCTTCTCTCTCCCTCTCTCCTTCTCTCTTCCTCTCTCCTTAACTCTCTCTCCCTTTCTCTATCACTTTCCCCTTTACTCTATCCCTTTCTCCCCTGTTCCCACTTCTTCTCTCTCCTCTCTCATTCTCTCCCCCTCTCTTTCTCTCTATCTCTTCTTATCTTTCTCTCTCCCTCATTTTTTCTCCCCCTTTCTCCCACTCTCCCAATCTCTCTCACCCTCTCTCTCCCATTCTCTCACTATCTCTCTTTCTCTCCTTATCTGTCTCTCCTCCTCTTTCTATCTCTCACCCACTCCCTCCCTCCCTCCCTCCCTCGCTCTCCTTCTTCTTTCTCTCACTCTCCATCTCTCCTCCTCTCTTTGTCTCTCTATCGCTCCCCCTCTCCCTTCCTCTACATCTCTCCTCTTTCTCTCTCTCCTGGCTCCCTCCCTTCCTTTCTCTCTCTCCTCTCTCCCCTCTCTCACTTTCCCTCTCCCCTTCTCTCGTCACTCTCCCTCTCCTTCTATTTCTCTTTCCTTCTATCTCTCTCTTAATTCTCTCTCTCCCTCTCTCTTCTTTCCTTTCTCTATCCCTCTCTCACCCTCTTCCACTCTCTTTCTCTCCCTCTCTCCCTTCCTCTCCCTCCCACTTTTTCCCTTCTCTCCCCGTCTTCCATACTCCCTCTCCCTTCTTCTTTCTTCCTATCTCTCTCCCTCTCTATCTCTCTCTCCCTCTCACTCTCTCCCTTTCTCTCCCTTTCTCCCTCTATCTATCTCTATCTCTTGTTCCCACTCTCCCACTCCCTCTATCTTTTTCTCTCCCTCTCTCTCTCTTCCTTTCTCTCCCTCTTTCTCTCTCCTTCTTACTCCCTTTTCCTCTCTTCCTCCCTCTTTTTTCCCCATTTCTATCTCTCCCAATCTCTCCTTATCTTTCCTTATCTCCCTCCCTTTTTCTCTCTCTCTCTCAATCTCACCTCTCTTCCTTTTCATACCCCTCTCCCTACCTCTCTCCATATACCTCTCTTCCTCTATCTCTTACCCATTCTCTCTCCCTCCCTCTATCTTACTCTCTCATTCTCCTTCCATCTCTCTCTCCCTCCCTCTCTCCTTCATCCTCTCTACCTCTCTCTCCCCTTTCTCTCTTCGCCTCTCCCTTTCTCTCCATTTTTTTCTCTCTCCCTCTTTTCTTCTCTCTCTCCATCTTCCTCTCACTCTTCTTTCTCTCTCTTTATCTCTCCATCTTTCTCTCTCTCCCCCCTTTTCCTTCTCTCTCCTATTTTCCCTCTCTCTCTCTCCTTTTTTCTCTTTTTCTTTACTTTCTTATCCCTTTCTCTCACTTGATCTCTCCCTCTCTTTCACCCTCCCTTTCTCTCTCTCCCCCTTTCCCTCGCTACACATCTCTCTCTCCCTCTTTCTACCTCTCAGTCTCTTTCTCCCTCTCGCCTCTCATTCTCTCTCCCTCTCTATCTTTATCCCATCCTCCTTCTTCCTTCCTATATCTCTCTCTCTCCCTCTCCTTCCCTTCCTCTGTCCTTCTATCTCCCTTTTTATCCCTATCCCTTCCCTTTGCTCTCTACCTCTCTCTTTCCCTCTTCTCTATCCCACTCTTTCTCTCTCTACCTTTCTCTTTCTACCCTTGCTTGGCTCTCACTCTCTCCCCACTCTCTCTCTCTCTCTACTCCCTCTCCCCTTTCCTCCCTCTATATCCCCTATCTCTCTCACTCTCTCTCCCTATATCCCTCCCCTCTCTCTCTCTTTCCCTCTCTCACCCTCTATTTCTTCATATCACTCCCTCACTCCCCCTCTTCTCCCTTCTCTCTTTCCCTATCTCTTTCATCTTCTATATTGCTCTCCTTCTCTCCCACTTCCTCTATCTCTCCCTCTCCCCCTCTAACCCTTATTCTCTCTTTCTCCCCGTCTCTATCCCTCCTTCCTTCTTCCTCTCTATATATCACTCTCTCCCCTTATCTTTCCCTTCCTCTCTCTCTCCTTCTATCTCCCTTTCTATCCCTATCTCTTCCCTCTACTCTCTACCTCTCTCTCTCTCTTCTCCCTCCCATTCTTTCCCTTTCTATCTTTTTATTTCCCCCTCTCTCTCTCCCTATCTCTCCCACTTCTATCTCTTTCACTCTCTTTCTCTCTCCTCTCTCTATCTCTTTTTTTCTCTCTCTCTCTATATATCTCTCCCTATCACTTTCTCCCCCTCTATCCCTCCCTCCCTTTCCCTCTCATTTTCTCTTTTCTCTTACCACTTCCCTCTCCCTCTCTATCCTTTGTACCCTATATCTTCCATTCTCACTCTCTCTCTCCTTATCTCCCTCTCTCCTTCCTTCGCTCTCCCTCTCCCATCTTCTCTCTCCCTCTCTCTCTTCCTTACCCTCTCTCCCTCAACTCGCTATCCCTCTCCATCTCTTTTCTCCTCTCTCTCTCAATCATAATCTTTCCCTCTACCTCACCTCTCTCTCCCCTCCCCCTCCCCCTCCCTCTCTCCCTCCCTCTCTTTCTTTCTTTCCATCTCTCCTAATCTCTACCCTCCCACTCTCCTTAACTTTTTCTTATCCTCTCTCTCTCACTCTCCCTCTTTTTATCTCTTTTTTCTCTCCCTATCACTTCCTCTCTTCTAATCTCTCCCTCCCTCACTCTTTCCTTCTCTATCTCCCCCTCTCTCTCCCTTTTTCCCTCTCTCCACTCTCCCCCTTCCTATCCCTCTCTCTCCTTCTTACCCTCTCTCTTGCTATCTCTCTCCCTCTCTCTCTTTTTCTCTCTCGCCCACTTTCTCTCCCTCTTTCCTTTCTTCTCTCTCTCCCTTTCTTTCCCATTCCCATTCTCTCCCTTTCTCTCCCTCTCTTTCTTTCCATCTTTTTCTCACTCTCTCTCCCATTTTTCTCCTTTTCCTTCTCTCTCCCTCTCCCTCTCCCTCTCTCCTATTCTCTCTCTCATTCTCTCCCTTTCTCTCTTTCCCTCTTCCTCTCTCTCCCTCTCTCCCTCTCTCTTCCACTCTTTTTCTTTCACTCTTACTCTCCTTCTCTATTCTTATCTCTCCCTCTCCCTCTCTCTTGGTTTCCCTCTCTCCCCGTCTCTCTCACCCTTCATTTCTTTTTCTATCCCCTCTTTATTTTTGCCTCTTTCTCTCTCTACCTTTTTTATCACACTCTCTTTCCCTCTTTCCCTCTCCCTCTCTCCCTCCATTTCCCTCTCCTTCTCTCCCTCACACTCTCTATATTTCTTCTCCCTCTCTATCTCTCTCTCCCCCTATCTCCCTCTCCCCATCTCTATCTCTCTTTCTCCCTCTCTCTTACTATCTCTCCCTTTCTCTTGCTCTCTTTTCTCCCTCTCTCTTTCCCACTTTCCCTCTCCCTTTTATCTCTCTCTCTATCTTTCTTTCCCTATATCTTTCTCCTTCCCTCTCTTACTCTCTATCTCTCTCTTTCCCTCTCTCTCCCTATCTCCTTCCCTCTCCCCCTCCCTATCCCTTTCTTCCTCTCTTTCCCTTCTACCCCTCTCTCTATGTCCCTCTCATTCTCCCTCTCTCTCCTTTTCTCTCTCTCCCACTCTCTATCTCCTTGTCACTCTATCTCCCTCTCATACTCTCTTCCTCTTCCTCTATATCCCTCTTTCCTCCTTCCTTCTTTCTCCCCCTCTCTCCTTCTCTCTATCCCTCTCTCCCCCTCTCTCTGTCTCCCACTCTCTCACGTCTCTCCCCCTCTCTCTATCCCTCACTTCCTTTCTTTGTCTCTCCCTCTCTCCTCCTCTCTTTTCCCCTCTATATCACCATATATATTTCTCTCTCTCTCCCTCTCTCAATCTCTTTCTCTCTATTCCTCTCCCTCATTGCCTTCTATACCCATCCCACTCTCCCTCTTTGTCTCTCTTCCCTTCTCTATCTATTTCTCTCTCCCTCACCTCCTCATTTTCTCTCTCCTTATATATCTCTCTCTTTCTCACTCTTCTTATTTTTCTTGTTTTTTTCTCTCACTCTTTTGCTCTCCATCTCTCGCCCTTTTTTATCCTCTTGTCTCCCCCTCTCTCCCTCTCTCTAGGTCTCCCTCTACCTCTTCAATTTCTCTCCCTCCCTTCTTATCCCTCTCTTTCCTTCCCCTTTCTATCTTTTCTTCTCTCTCCCTCTCTCTCTCGCCACTCTCCCCCTCTCCCTCTTTCTTCCTCTCTCTCTCTCCCTCTCTTCTTCTCTCTCCTGCTTTATCCCACTTGCTTTCTCACTTCCTCTCCCTCTCATTCCCCTTCTCTGTCCCCCTCTTTCTCCTCTTCTTTCTCCCCTTTTTCTTTCTTCTCTCTCTTTATCTCCCTCTCTTTTCCTTTTTTCCTCTCTTTCCCTCTCCCTTTCCCTCTCTCTCTCCCCTTTCTATCTCTTTCCCTCTCTCTCCTAATCCTCTCCCTTTCTTTCCCCATCTCCCTATCTATCCTTTTTGCTCTCTCTTTCTTTTTTTTCCCTCTCCCTCTCTTGCCCTCTTTATTTCTCTCCCTCTACTCCCACTCTCTCTCTCTCTCACATGTTCTCTCCCTCTTTCAATCTCTCCTTCACTCCCTCTCTCCCTTTCCCTATATCTCCCTCTCTCCCTCTCTCTATACCTCTCTCACTCTCTCTTCTTATCTTTCCTCTTCTCTAAAACTCCCTCTCTCCCTCTTCTTCCCTCTCCCTTTCTTTGCCTCTCTCCCTTTCTTTCTCTCTCTCCGTCCCTCTCTATCTTTCCATCTCCCTCTATCACTCTCCACTCTCCTTTCCCTCTCCCACTCTCTCTCCCCTTCTCCCTCTTATCTCTCTATCCTAATCTATCTCTCTCCCTCTCTCTATCTCTTTCCTTCCATCCCTCTCTCTAACTCTTCCTCTCCCTCTCTCCGCCCTTTCCCTCTACCTCTCTCCCACTCCACCTCCCTCTCCCTCTACCTCTCTCTCTCTCTCTCTCTCTCTCTCTCTCCCTCTCTCTTTTTCCCTCTCCCTATCTCCCTCTTTACCCTTTCTCTCACTTTCTCCCCTTCTCCTCTATCTCTCTCTCGCTCTCTCTCTTTCTCTCTCATTCCTTCCCTTATGCACTAAGTCCCTTTCCCTTCCTCACTCACATTAGCTCTCTCTGCCCCTCTCCATTTCTCCCTCTTTTCTCTCCCTCTATTTCTTTCTCTCCCCTTATATCCTTTTTTATCCCTCTATTAGTCTCCCTTTCTTCATCTCTTTCTCATTCTCTCCCTCTCCCTCTTTCTCTTCCCCCACTCTCTCTCGCTCTCTATCTCTCCTCTTCCTTCCCCTTTCTCCCTCTAAATCGCCCTCTCCCTCTATCAATCTCTCCCACCCTCCCTCCCTCCCTCTTTGCTTCTCTCTCCCTCTCTCCTTTTCTCCCTCTCTTCTCTATCCCTCACTCTCCATCTCTTTCCCATCTTCTCCCTATCTCCCTCGTCTCTCACCCCTCTATCCCTCTCCCCCTCTCCCTCTCTCTATCCCTCTCTTCCTCTCCTTCTCTCTCTTCATCTCTTCCTCTTCCATACTCTCTCTCTCTCTCCCCTCACTTACTCTTTCTCCCTTCTCTCATTTCTTCCTCCCCTTTGTCCCTCGCTTCACTATCCCTCTCTCTCTCCTTCTCAACTCATCTCTTTCCCTCTCCCTTTTTCTATCTCTCTCACTCTTCCCCTCCCTCTCCTTTACCTTTCCCCTTTCCCTCCCCTTCTCTCTCTCCCTCCCTCACTATCTCTCCCACTTTCCCTCTCTCCCTCTCTATCTCCCTATCTCTCCCTCCCTCTCTCTCTATCTCTCACTCTCTATCACTCTCTCGCTCCCTCTTTGTACCTCCCTCTCTCCCTCTCACACTCTCCCTCCCTTCTACCCTTCTCTTTATCCCCTCTCTTCCTCTCTCTTTCTCACCCTCCCTCTCTTCCCATCTCTCCATTCTCTCTATCTACCTCTCTCCCTTACCTCTCTCCCTCTCCCTCTCTCCCTCTCATTCTCCCTTTATCTTCTCTTTCTCTCCCACCCTCTTCATCTCTCTCCCCTCTTACTCTCCTTCTATCCCTCGATCTCTTTCCCTATCTCCCTCCTTTCTTCCTCTTTCCTCCTTTTCTATCTCTCTCTCTCTTTAACTCTCTCTCTATCTCTATCCCTCCCTCTCTTTCTCTCTTTCCCTCTCTATCCCTCTCTCTCCCACTCTCCCTATCCCTCCCTCTCCCTATCTCCCTCTCACCTTCTCCCTCGACCTATCTCTCTCTCTTTCCCTCCCAAGGAGGTGAGAGAGAGAGGGAGGGAGAGAGAGGGAGAGAGAGAGAAAGAGAGAGGGAGAGGGAAAGAGATGAAGGCATAGAGGGAGTGAGTGAGAGAGAGAATAAGAGGAAGTAAAAGAGAGAGGGAGAGAGTGGGAGGGACAGAGAGGTAGGAAGGTAGGGATAGGAAAGAGGGAGAGAGAGAATAAGAGGGAGCAAAAGAGAGAGAGGGAGAGAGAGAGGGAGAGCGATTAGGAGAGGGAAAAAGAGGGAAGGAGAGAGATAAAGGGAGAGATGGAATGAGAGAAAGGGAGAAGATTGGGAGAGGAAGAGGGAGAGAGTGAGAGATAGAGAAAGAGGGGGAGAGAGAGATAGAGAGAGATGGATCGAGGAACAAAGAGAGGAAGTGAAAGAGATAGAGAGTAGAGAGAGAGAGGGTGATGGAGGGGGAAAGAGAGTGAGAGAGATTAAAGGTTAGGGGTAGGGAGAGGGAGATAGGGAGACCGAGATAGAGGAGAGTGAGAGAGGGAAAGAGTGGGGTGAGAGAGAGAAAGAGTGAGGGAGATATAGAGAGGGAAATAGAGAGTGGGATAGAGATAGAGGGGCAGAGAGAGGGATAGAGATAGATAGGGAGAAAGGGAGAGAGATATGGGGGGAGAGAAAGGGCGAGGGAGAAAGAGAGATATAAAGAAGAAGAGTGAGAGAAGGGGAGAGAGGGAGAGATAGAAGGATAGTGATTAGGAAAGGGAGATGGATAAATAAAGAGAGAAAGATGGAAAGAGATAATGGGAGAGAGAGGGAGAGAGGGGTATAAAGAGATAGAGGGAAAGAACAAAAGAGTAAGAGATAGGGATAAAGACGAGAGGAGGTCGGGAGGGAAAGGGAGAGTGAGAAAGAGAAAGTGGAAGAGAAGATGAGGGAGAGAGAGAGAGAGATGGAGAGAGGGAGGGAGAATGGGGAATGAGAGTGGGGGAAAGAGGGGGAGATACTAAGAGAGGGAGAGGGAGAAAGGGAAGAGGGAGAGAGAGGCAAGGATAGATGGAGGGAGAGAAGTAGAGAGTAAGAGGAAGAGGTGGAGAGGAGAAGAGAGAGCAAGAGAGGGAGAAGCGAGAGAGAGGGAGAGGGAGTGGGTTGGAGAAAGAGAGAGGGAGAGAGAGGTAGATGGGGAGAGAGGAAGATAGAAAGAGGGATAGTGAGAAGGAGAGAGATGAAGGGATAGAGATGGAGGAAGTGAGAGATTTAGGAGAGAGAGGGAGGGGCAAAGAGAATGAAAGGGAGTGAGAGAGAGGTGAGGGAAGGGATAGGGAGAGAGGGAGGGAGATAAAATGGGGGAGGAAGAGAGAGAGAGGAGGAGAGGGAGATACATAGGGAGGGAGGGATAAAAAGGAGGGAGAGAGAGAGGCAAATAGATAAATAAAGAGAGAGTGAAGGAGAGAGAGAGAGAGGGAAAAGAGAGGGAGATATATAGAGAGGAAGGGATAAAGAGGGGGAAGAGAGGGAGGTAGAGAGATAAATAAGGAGAGAGTGAAGAAGCAAGAGATAGAGGGTCGAGAGAGATAGAGAGCAAGAGTAAGATATTAGGGTGGGAGGAAGAGGGAGAGTTAGAAAGAAGGAAAGAGGGAGAGGGAGGGATAGAAATAGAGAGAGAATGAGGGAGAGTGAGGGAGAGGGAGAGGGAGAGGGAGAAAGAGGGAGGGAGGGAGAAGGAGAGAGAGAGAAATAAAGAGAGGGTAGGGGAGAGTGAGGGATAGAGAAATAAGTACAAAAGAAGGGATAAAAAGAGATAGATAGGAGGGAGATAAGGAGAGGGAGATAGGGAGGGAGGGATTGAGAGAGAGATAGAAGGGGCCAGACAAAGGGAGAGAGATAAAGGGGGAGATATAGAGGGAGAGATAAAGAGAGAGAAAAGACGAGAGATAGAAAAGGAGAAAGAGAAGCAGAGGGAAAAAAGACTGATATAAAGAGGAGAGAGGCATAGGGAAAGAGAGAAAGAGAGAGAGAGATTAGGAGAGGGAGAGAAAGGTAGAGGGAGAGAAGAATAGATAGGGGTGAGGGAGAGAATAAGTGAGAAAGGAATTAAGCTAGAAAAGGACAAAGAGAGGGGAGGGAAGGAGAGGGGAGAGAGAGAAATGGAGGAAGGGGGAGGGTAGAAGGGAGAGAGAATGAGGAAGAGATTGAGATATAGGGAGGGAGAGAGGGTGAAGAGAGTGAGGGAGAGAGATTGAGAGAGGTAAAGGGAGAGAGAGGGTGAAGATAGTAAGGGAGAGAGATTGAGAGAGGTAAAGGGAGAGAGAGGGTGAGATAGAGAGATGGATTGAGAGAGAGGGAGAGGATTGAGAGAGGTAAAGGGAGAGAGAGAGATAATAGGAGGAATGAAGAGAGAGGGAGAGGGAGGGAGAGAAAAAGGGAGTAAGAGGGAGTGGGAGAGAGGGAGAGTGAAAGGGAAAAACAAGAGAGAGGGAGAAAGAGAGGGCGTAAGAGAGAGAGATAGCGAGAGAGGGCGAGGCGGACTAGGAGATAGGGGAAAGGGAAAGGAAAGGAGAGAGTGCAAGAGAGGGAGAGGGGAAGAGAGTGAGAGGGAGGGAGGGAAATGAGAGAGCGAGAGAGGTAGAAGGATTAAGGGAAAGAGAGAGAAAATGAGCAGGGAGATAGAGATAAAGGAAGGGGAGGAGAGCGAATGAGAGGGAGGAAGGAAAGGAGGGAGGGAGGGAGGGAGGGAGGGAGGGAGAGGGAGAGGGAGTGGGAAAAGGATTAAGAGAGGGAGTGAGATAGAGGGAGGGAGAGAGAGAGATGAAAGAGAGGAAAAGAGATGGAGAGAGATATTAGGATGGAGTGGGACAAAGGTAAAGGGTAAGAGAAAGAGAAAGAGAGAGAGGGTTAGACATAGAGAGGGATGGAGGGAGAAGGGGGAGAGAGAGGGAGAGAGAGGTAGAGGGATGGAGGAAGAGGGGGCAGAGTGTAACCCCCATGAAAATCCTTAACTATATATATATATATATAGGCTGGAATATTCAAATATGTGAATGTGTGATTGTGTTTATGTGCCATTTGAGTATTTTGGGATGACAACATGCTAGGTGTTTAGGTGAGGATTTATGGAATGAGCTTTTGGAAAATTAAAACATGAGAAATTAGTGCTTGAAATGTATGATTTTTTTTTTAAATTAAATCAATTTTACTTGATATTGATGGTTTAATTATTAGAGGAATCAAGGGTGCAAAATCGTTGTTCTTGAGAATTAGATTCTCGTCCGAATTTTGTGTTGCCTATTCATGGACCTTAGAATGATTTATGGGTGAACCATAAAGAATAGAAGTTGTTTATCTATGTCTTGAATAACTCTCTATAAAATATTTTTATTATTAGGTTTATATAGAAAATGTGATGCCCGTTTTAGTATATACTATTCTAGATGAACTACTCGTTGGATAGATTGATCCTTAAACTTTAAAATTATGTTATTAATCATGTGATTGGTATTTTGACATAATTTTTGGATATGATTTGAAATAATATATCTAGTTTCTAATATAAAAATTATAGGATTTAATTGTGTCTAGAAGTGGGACGTTGCTGCTTGATAAGAGGTCACCTCGTAATGCATCTTCTACAAACAAATTTGAGGTGTATACGTATGAATGGAACTAAACTAGCTTAAGGAACTTTGTCACTGGAACCAAATTATTTTGAAGACTTAGATAGCCTAATTATATAGTTGGTTGACCATTAGACAACTAAGCTCCTTAATTAAATGCTTGGAAGCCAACTCACCCCTAAACCCAATCAAACTCGCCGCTTGTCCCATGACTCACCCAATTGCTTTACACTTTGTTAAATTGATTTGAGACACTTATAGCCTTAATTTATGGGAAAGAATATATATGTTAGTAAAATGGGAAGATGGATGAAAATATTAGGCAAAACCCATAGCCATCAAAAGAAGAAGAGAAAAACCAATTATGAGAAAAGGGAGAGAAAGTCACGAGAAGGAAAGAGAGGAAAAGAAAAGATAGGAAAGGAAGGAAAGAAAAAGGGGAAAAGATAGCAAAAAATCCTAATCAAATCTATGTAAGTAAGTGGGTTTCTTTAGTTCCTTATGCCATTTAATTGATGTTATTGTAATTGGTTAAGCTTGTGTTTATGTTGTGATGTGTTTTGTTTTCTTGATTGTGTTGGTTAGGTTGTTCCATGGTTGGTAATTGCTATGGTTTGATTGTGATGGTTAGTTATGTGGTTATTTGTTAAAGTTTTGGCAATTTTATATCTAGCTAGATCCATGTATGGATGGGTGTGGTTAATGAAACTTGGTTGACCGAAACTTGGTGGGTGAATTTGGGATTTGTAGGGACTTGAATAAAATGGAGTAGCAAGGAAAGAAAAATGAAATTTTAGGGTTCTCGCTAGAGTCATATTCGGCCAAGAATGGTGAAAATGGACTTCCTTTGACACTTAAGACTTGGTTTAGTTATTCTTTCAAAAAGAAAGAAAAAGAAAAGTCCTATAAAAACAAAGACAAATTCTTTGCCAATTCGGGGACCACTCGGCCAAGCTTGGGAAAAATGGGGGTTTTGGGTTTCACTAAATCAATTGGGCAAGTACTAATTCAATTAGGCCCCAAATAAGGATAAAAATAATGTTAGAAAGGTAAGATCGTGAAGAGAGACCAAAAATTTGACTTAAAATTATTAGGAGCCTAATTCGCCCAAAAAGTGTTAAATTCGAGAAAAAAGGGTAAGTTATACCATAGCATGTTAATTAATTCAAAATGTCAAAAACAACATACCTTGAATGTAGAACGAAATAACATCTAAACATACCAAATTAAGCAAAAGAAAAATATCTTCATGCAAATTAAATTCACAACTCAATAAATATTAACCGTCGACGTTTAAGCCTAATTAGGTGAACATTGCGATGAAGTTAATGTATGACCTTGTGTGGGTTAGATATCGAGGATGGAATAATGGTGAAGGGTTTGGTACCCCAAGTATCCTTAATACTATAATCATAGCATCACGTGTATCATGTACATGTGTCGTGGATGGACTGAGAAAGAATTAATTAGTTGAAAAGTGGTTCTATGAATAGGTCCAGTAACCTACTAGGAATAAATGGGTATTAGTGGTCCAACTATGTGCGTATTCTAAGCTATGTGCTTGCACTGTTAGATGATGGACTCCCGCTAATAGTGGCTACAATGAGGGATAATTTTATACGTAAGGTGATTCAATAATCACCGGATTAAAAATAGAGTAGACTCGCTAATACCTAGTGGTACCCGAAATTAAAATTGATGAGTACCGTGGGAAGTCGAAAAGCATTGCATATAATGTGCATCACCCCACTTACTAAGCTGTGGCTCACCTTGTTGTTATTTGCATGTTATGAAAGGTAGCGGTGACTATAGTATCGATAAGGACGCTGCTCGAACCTCCAAAAAGACTCATATATGACGTAAGCCTAAAGGGATGTTATTTTGATTGTAATTCTAGTATCGGGGTGTCTATAGATATTTAAACGGCATCATAAATAAATTATAATTTCTTTTTCTATGAATATTCTTGGCATGTAATTTGTATAGTACATATTTCAATATGTAATATCTTGTTATGGTACTAAGCATGTATGTAGTAAGGTTTAAGTCGAGTTGGACGTGTCGGCGTGACGTGCTCCTCGTATGGCCACTCCTTTTTAGGTAGTTAGCAAGTGGACTAGGGAGGGGGTGCCAAAGAGAGAGAGGGAGAGAGAGGTAGAGAGGGAGAGGGTAAGAGAGAAAGAGGGAGAGAGATAAGGAGAAAGGGAAGGAGAGAGAGAGGGAAAAGGAGACGAGAGGGAGGGAGATAGAGGGAGATAGTTAGAGGGAGAGGGAGAGGGAGAGAGAGAGGGTGTAAAGAGGGAGAGAGGAAAGGGAGAGAGAGAGGGTGTAGGGAGGGAAAGAGGGAGGGAGATGGAATAAGGAAGAGGGACGAAGGGGGAGGGAAAGAGGGATATTTAGGGAGGGAGGGAAGACAGAGAGAGAAGGGCGAGAGAGCGAGGCGGAGAGATTGAGAGAGAGAGATGAAGGGAAAGAGAGAGGAAGGGAAAGAGATGGCAAGAGAGAAAAGATGAGAGAGGGGAAAAAGAGAGAGGGAGAAAGAGGGAGAAGGATAAGCTGGAGGGAGAGAGCAAGAGGGTGAGAAATAGAGAGAGGGAAGATAGAGAGGAGGGAGAGAGAGAAAAGGAGAGGAAGAGTGGGGGAGAGAGAAGGAGCGAGAAGGAGAGGGTGAGGGAGAGAAAGGGAGAGAGAATGTCAGGCGAGAGGGAGAGGGAGAGAGGAAGGGATATAGAGGAAGAAAGAGAGATATAAAGAGGGGGAGAGAGGGGGAAAGAGAGGGAGAGGGATGTGGAGGGTGAGATAGAGAGAGAGGGAGAGGGAGCGTGAGAGAAGGAGAGAAAAAGATAAGGATAGAGAGGTAAAAGGGGAGGGAGGGAGTGGTAAAGAGGGGGAGGGAGAGAAAAAGAGAGAAGGGGATTGTGAGGGAGAGAGAGATATAAAGAGGGAGTGAGAGAGGGATAGAAAGATAAGAAGATAAAGAGAGAGGGAAATGGTGAGAGAGACTATGAGAGAGAGAGAGGGAGAGTTAGAGAGAGGGAAAAAGAGAGAGTGGGGAAAGAGAAAGGGAGAGAAAAAGGGTGAGTGGGAGAGGGATAGAGAGAGGGAGAGAAAAGGAAACAAACAGACAGGGAGATGGATGGCCAAAGAGAGAAAATGGAGAGAAAAGGGAAAAGAGAGAAAATGGAGAGAGAGGTAGAGGAGAGAGAGAAGAGGGAAGGGCAAAGAGAGAAAATAAAGAGAGAGATTAGGGAGAAAGAGAGAATAAGAGAGAGAGATTGAAAGGGAGTGGGAGATAGGGAGAGAGGGAAAAGGAGGGAAGGTAGGAGAGAGAGGGTGAGAGAGAGAAAAGGAAAAAGGTAGAGAGAGGGAGAGAGCAAGGGAGAGGGAGAACCGAGGGAGAGGGATAGAAGGAGAGAGTGAGAGAAAGAGGAGAGAAGGAAAGAGAAAGAGAGAGAGAAGGGGAGAAAGAGGGAAATAGAGAGCGAAGGAGAGGGAGGGAGAGACAGGGAGAGGGATAGAGGAAGGGAAATAGGGAGAGAAAAAGAGAGGGAAAGGATGAGAGGGAGAGAGATGTAGAGGGAGAAGGGAGAGAGAGGGAGCAAGGGAGAGATAGATGAAGGGAGAGTGAGAGAAGGGTAAAGAAGGAGAGGGAGAGAGAGGGAGGGAGAGAGAGAGAGATTAGGAGATGAATTGAGAGAAATGGAGAGGGGAGAGAGGGAGAGGGAGAGGAGGGAGGGAGAGAGGGAGAGGGAGAGATAGTGAGAGAGAGGGAGAGAGATGGAGTGAGGTAGAGAGGGAGAGCAAGAAGAGGGAGGGCTAGAGAGAGGGAGAGAGGGATAGAGAGAAAGAGAGTGAGAGGGAGAGGGAGAGGGAAAAAGAGGTTTGGAGAGAGAAAAAGATAGGGGTGAGGGAGAGGGAGAGCGAGGAGAGAGCGAGAAGGTGAGAAAGAGGGAGAGGAGTAAGAGAGGAGGGGAAGAGGAAAAGAGAGGGAGAGGGAGATGGAGAGAGAGACAAAGAGAGTGAGAGAGGGAGAGGTAGAGAGAAAGGAAGAGGGAGGGAGAGGGAGAGGTAGAGAGAGAAAGGAAGAGGGATGAAGAGAGATAAGGAGAGGGAGGAAGGGAAAGGGAAAGAGAAAAGTGTGTGATTGAGAGGGAAGGGGGAAGAAAGGGAGAAGGAGAAGGGAGAGAGTAAGAGAAAGGGGGAGAGAGAGAAAATGAGAGAGGGAAAGAGAGACGAAAAATGAGAGGGAAGGAGAGGGAGGGAGAGAGAGGGGGAGGGATAGAGGGAGGGATATTGGGAGAGAAAAAGAAGGAAGAGAGAGGGAGGGATAAGAGAGAAAAAGGTTGAGGGAGAAGGGAGAGAGATAGAGACAAAAGAGAGTGAGAAAGTGGATAGAGATGAAGATGGAGGAGAGGTTGAGGGAGAAGGGGAGAGAGAGAGAGTGGGAGAGAGAGAGATAAAGGGAGAGTGAGAAAGGATAGAGATGGAGAGAGAGGGAGGGAGAGAAAAAGAGGGAAGGAGAGGGAGAGTGGGAGAGCAAGAGTGGGACATGGATAAAGAGAAATGAAGAAGGGAGAAAGGGAGAGAGAGAGAGGCAGAAGAGAGAGAGAGAGATGGAGTGAGATAGAGAGGGAAGGAGAGAGGGATAGAGAAAAAAGGGAGAGCAAGAGAGAGAGCGAGAGAGGGAGAGCAAGAGGAGAGAGAGAGGTGAGAGATAAAGAAAGGGAGAGAGAGATAGAGAGAGAAAGAGAGGGAGAGAGAGAGGGAAAGAGAGGTTTAGAGGGAGAAAGGGATAAAGGTGAGGGAGAGGGAGAGCAATGGAGAGAGTGAGAAGGAGAGAAAGACAGAGGGAGAGAGAGAAAGAGAATGAGAGAGTGAGAGGGGGAGAGAGGGAAAGGTGGAGAGAAAAGAGAGAGAGAAAGGTAAAGAGAGAAAAGAAGAGGGAGGGAGAAAGGTATGAAGAGGGAGGGAGGGAAAGGGAAAGAGAAGGGAGAGCGAGTTGAGAGGGAGAGGGGAGAGAGAAATAGTGGGAGCGAGGGTGAGATAGAGAGAGAGAGTTAGGGAGAGAGTGTGAGAAAGAAGAAGAGAGATTAAGAGTTAGAGAAAGAGAGAGATACTAAGAGAGATGGAAAAAGCAACAGAGGAAAGGAGATGGACATGGAGAGGGAGAGAGAGGTAGGGAGAAAAGGAAGAGGAGGGAGAGAAAAAGGGATGGAGAGATAAGGAGTGGTTTTAAGAGGGAGTGGGGGAAGGAGGGAGAGAACAAGAAAGAGATAGGAAAAGAAAAGAAGAGAGGGATGATGAGCGAAAGAAGGGAGAGAGAGGGAGAGGGAGAGAGAGATAAAGGGAGAGAGAGAAAGAAGGAGAGAGGTAAAGGGAGTGAGAGAGGTAGAGAGAGGGAGAGGTAGAGACAAAGAAAAAGGAAGGAAGAGAGGGAGAGAGAGAGGGAGAGTAAGAGGGAGAGAGAGAGGGAGAGTAAGAGGGAGAGAGAGAGGGAGAGTAAGAGGGAGAGAGAGTGGGAGAGAGAGAGATAGGAGGAGTGAGGGAGGTAGAGAGGGAGAGAGAGGGAGGGAGAGAGAGGAGAGAGGGGGTGGAGGAAAAAAGGGAGAGAGAGAAGGGGAGAAGAATAGAGAGGGAGAGAGTGGAAAGAGGGAGAGATAAAAGAAAAGGGAGAGGGAGAGAGGAAAAAAGATGGAGAGAAAGAGAGATGGAATGAGGGGGAAAGCAGGTGAGGGAGAGGGAAAGGGAGAGGGAGAGAGCAAAAGAAAGGGTGAGGGAGAGAGATAGGGAAGAGAGGGAGAGAGAGGTAGAGAGATGGAGGGGGAGGGGAGGGAGGGACGGAGGGGGAATAGAGGGAGAAAGAGAGAGAGAAAGAAAAAGGGAGGGAGAAACAAAGAGAGAGAGACCAAGAGAGGGAGAGGGAGAGAGGAAAGAGAGAGGGGGAGAATAAAATGGAAAGAGAGTGGGAGAGAGAGTCGGATATATGAGGAGGGAGAGAGGAGGGAGAGAGAATGAGAGAAGGGAAGAGAGAGGGATGGAGGGAGAGGGAGATAGAGACAAGGAGAGAAGAATAAAGAGGGAGAGAGAGATAAAGGGAGGGGAGGGAGAGAGGAAGAAAGATGGAGAGAAAGAGAGATGGAGAGAGGGGAGAGAAACCGAGAGAGAGGAAGAAGGAAAGGGAGAGAGCAAGAGAGAGGATGAGGGGGAGAGATGGGGATGAGAAGTGGAGAAAGGGAGAGAGATAGAGAAAGGGAAGGACAAAGAGAGGGGGAAGAGATAGAGAAGGGAGAGGGAGAGAGTAGGGAAAGAGATGAAGGGAGAGGGAGAGAGTAGGGAAGAGAGGGGGAGAAAGGGAGAGGGAGAGAGATGAAGAGAGGGATGGAGAGAAGGGAGGGATGGAGAGGTAGAGAGTCTATGGGATGAAGAGGGAGAATTAGATAAAGGAAGGGAGAGATAAACATAGAGAGAGAAAGAGAGTGAAAGAGGGAGAGGGAGGAAAAGTGGTTGGGAGAGAGATAGAGAGAAAAGGAGCAAAAGAGGGAGGGGGAAGAAGAGAGAGACTAAAAAGGAGAGAGGGGGAGAGATTAAGAGAGAGAAATAGAGAGAGATGAAGGATGAGAGAAAGGGAAGAGATAGATAGAGAGTGAAAGAGAGAAAAGAGGAGTGAGAGAGAGGGAGAGAAGGAGAAAGAAAGGGAGAGGTAAAGGGAAAGAAAGAACAAGAGAGTGGGAGAGGAAGAGGGAGGGAGGGATGGAGCAAGTGAGCGAGAGAGAGTGGTAGAAAGCAATAGGGAGAGAAAGGGAAGAGGAGAGGGAGAGAGAGAATGAATAGAGGGAGATAAGGAGAAAAAGGAAGAGAATGATAGGGAGAGAGGGAGAGAAAGGGAGGGAAGGGGAGAGAGGGAGGGAAATAGACAAGGGAGGGATATGGAGAGAGAAAAAGAGGGAGAGGGAGAGAGGGAGAGAGAAATAGACAAAGAGAGGGATATAGAGAGAGAAAGAGAGGGAGAGAGAGGTAGGGAGAAAGAAGGAAAGAGGGAGAGAGTAAGAGAGGGAAGTGACGAGAAAAGAAGGGATAGAGTGAGGCTTGGAGAGAGTAGGAGGAAGGGAGAGAGAGGGATGAATGTGGAAAAGGAGGGAGAGGAAGATAGAGAGAATGAAAGAATGGGAGAGAGAGGGATAGAGGGAGAAAGAAGAAGAGAGTGAGAGGGAGAGAGAGGGAGGGAGTGGGAGAGAGATATAAAGGGGGAGAGAGGGGAAGAGAGAAGAATAGAGGAGAGTTTGAGGGTAAGATGGAGAAAAGGGGAGTAGGAGAGAGTTAGAGAGGGAGATATAGAGAGAGAGAAGGAAAGAGAGCAAGAGAAAAAGAGAGAGAGGGAGAGAGAGAAAAAGAGACAAAGATAGAGGGAGAGAGGGAGAGAGGGAAGGAAAGAGTACAAGAAAGAGAGATATAGAGAAGGAGAGACGAATAGAAAGGGGGAAAGAGAAGAAGGGAGAGGGAGAGGGAGGTTGGGAGAAAGAGAGGGAAAGAGTGGCAAAACAGGGAGAGATGGAAGAGAGAGAGAAGGGGATAGAGTGAGAGGGAGAGAATGGAAGAGAGAAGGAGTGAGAGAGGTAGGAAGGGAGAGGAGAAGGGAAGTGAGAAGGGAGAGAGAGGGAGGAGAAGGAGATAGAGAGAGGGAGAGTGGGAAGGAGAGGGAGGAAAATAGATTTAGAGAGATAGGGTAAGAGAGTGGAGAGGGATAAGAAGAGAGAGGGGAGTACAAGAGGGTGAAAAGGAGAGAGAGTGAGAGATTTAGAGAGGGAGAGAAGGAGATAACAAAGGGGAGAAAGGGAGAGAGAGAAGGAGTGAGATCAAAGGGGGAGAGAGAGATAAAGAGAGAGAGAAAGAGATAGTGGGAGGGAGAAAGGAAGAGAGAGGAAGGGAGAGAGAGAGGTAGATAGGGAGAAGGTGAGAGAAAGGGAAAGAGAGATGAAGGGAGAAAGAGTGGCGAGGGAGAGGGAGAGAACAATAGAGAGGGGGAGAGAGGGATGGTGGGAGAAATAGAGAAAGAGAGAGAGAGAGAGAAAGGTAAAGAAGGAGGGAGTGGGAGAGAGAGGGAGACTGGAAGAGAGAGCGAGATATGGAGAGAGCTCGAGGAGAGAATAGAAAGGAGAGAGGGAGACATAGAGAAAAAGCAAGAGAGGGGGGAAGAGAGAGGGATCATTAGAGAGAGAGTGAGAGAAGGAGAGGGATAAGGAGAGAGAGAGAGAGAGAGTGGGAGGAAAGGAGAAGAGAAGAGAGGGAATAGAGGGAGAGAGGGAGTGGGAGAGAAAAGCAAAAAACGAGAGGGAGGGAGGGAGAGGGGTAACGGGAGAGCAAGAGAGGGACCAAGAAAGAAAGGGAGACAAAGAGAGAGGGAGAGAGGGAAAAGAGCAAGTGGGAGAGAGGTAGAGAGAGATAGAGATAGAGAGAAGGAGGCAGATAGAGAGAGAGAGACAAGTGTTAGTTTAGGTGCCCAAGATCTAACCATGTATGAATGGGCTTGAGTTAATGTATCGTTGCTTTATTTATTTTTATAATAACAAAAAGATCATTCTATTAATTCTTATGTTTACATGTTCGGTAGAATTAGATAGAAGTCCTTATGATATGCATTTGTAATAGTGATTGATCGAAAGATGTGAGACAAACACTAATGCACATAAATGATATCATTAAATCTTCTAAGTCATAGCGTTATCAAGAATGGACATTGACAAATGTGGATAGACTTGTTGTGATGACCCCTCCCGGCCCACTTGCCAATTACCTAAAAAGAGTGGCTAGGCGAGGTGCATCACGCTAACACGACCAGTTTCTAATTTGACCTTAAGCACGTATGTGCTCATACATGAAGGACTTATTATACAATGAAATGAGTACAAGATAATTTACATAATATTAGCAATACGGTGGAAGAAATTACAAAGTTTAGTTACAATACTATCAAAATGTTTATCGACACCCCAATATCAAAATTACAATCAAAAGAAATTTTGATACATTTGTGTCATACGTGAGCCTTTTTGGAGGACTCGGTAGCATCCCGACTACTTTGACTCTTCCCGTCATAACATGAAAACAACAATGGGGTGAGCCGAAGCTCAATAAGTAGGGTGATGCACAGGATATGCAATGTATTTTTATTTCCTATTCTACCCATCCATTTTAATTTGGGTACCCTAGGTATTAGCAAGACCATGTGTTCCATCTCTCGATGATCGTGTTATCACCTATAGCTCTATTACTCTCTCTTAGTGATCCAATTATCACCTATTGCTTGCAATGGAATTAACCCTCATTATAGCACACGGTTAGTAGAATTATCCCTCACTTAATAGTGTTAGTAATAGAGCACGTACATGGTTTCATGCTGTTACCCATTCCATTCAATTCGGTTACCAAACCGCATTATCTCATGACTCAATGATTTTTCTCGATTACATATCACCCCCAAATGCACATGATGCACATGGTATTATGTTTAACACATTCAACTAATTATGCTATCAACATTTTCTCATTAGACCATTCCCGTGTCCGACGCACACTCGAGACTTCACGGAGTGTTTGATGTACCATTCAAAGTATTCAAAACAAGAATGCGAATTTCATTCATTGGTAGCATTCATTGCATAAATCTACTTCGTACTTTTGAGTTTTCCTTCTCGTGTACCTTACAAGTCTAGGCTTGGATTTTTGATGTATTACTTAGTTTACAAGACCGGTTAATCCTAAGGATGTATGTATGACATACTTTAGCTAAAATCGTGTTTAATTCGAACCTTTAATCTTAGTGGTCGAAGTTGACTCATAATGGGTCTAGGTCCTTTTTTGGTTTTTCCTTGGGACACCACCCCTTCAATATTTCCTTTTATGTTTGTTTAAATGTACTTTAAACCTTAGTTATAAATTTGGAAGGTGAGAACCTAAATCCCTAAAATTTATAGGTCTAGGCCGAATGTGTCCTTAAGTGAGCAAGGAATTGTTTTTCCATTTCTAGGTCAATTCCTTTTTATACTAACTTACCAAATCATACTTAAAAGTTACCAAGGAAATCTAAACCTTAAGGTTCACAAAGGAAACCAAATTTAGCCATCAAGTATCCAATTTACCTAATGAAATCCAAAATCCTATCTTTCCTTTTTAGTTGGACCGATTGAGTTTTAAGGTGGCCATGGATTGCCTTTTATATCTATTGAATTCATTTCCACCCTAAACAATTAATCCATAAATAATTCGGTTACCATGATATTCTAGACCCTTAATTACCCCATAAAGATCCATTCTTTTCAATTTTTTCCCACTTGGCCGAATGTTTTGAACATAGGGAAACTCGAGAAGTGTATTTCTTTTCTATTCCAAGTTAAGCTTGCCAAACCTAGTTAACTTCAATCCATTCGGTCCATACCCTTTTTCTTTCTTTTTCCTTTCCAAACCATCCACACATTTAAACACATCAAAAAAAAAAGTTACATCACAACAAAAACACATAAATCCATGATAATTTAGCAAGCCCTAACACCAACACAAACAATCATAGCAAACAATTGAAAATTATTACAAACCCATGCAATGAACACTAAAAAAAAGATAACTTAAAACATTAATCAACCAAAAATGGAACCTACTTAATTTGCTTTAATTTCCTAAAGCTTGGTTAGGCTTTCCCCTTCTTTCTTTTCTTTCTTCTTTCCTTTTCTTTTCCTTTTCTCCTCCTCTCTTTCCTTGCGATTTTTCTCTCCTTTTTGGGTACCTACGAGATGCCTAAATTTTCTTACCACTTTCACTTGTTCTTTATATATATACATGCTTAAATTCTTAGTATAAATAAGTCTACAAATGGCTAAATTTAATTTAGGAGAGTGGAAAGCTATTGGTGAGTCAAGAGAGAGAAGTGGTGGGTTTGAGGGGTTTAGGGTGAGTCGACTTTAATTCATTAATTAAGGGGTTTAGTATAGGATGCTTCAAGACCATCCTATACTAAAATGGCCATAACTCTTTATGTATAGATCTAAAACTCACACAATGTTATAGAGTGCTATTAGAAACATAGATGAACAACTTGTATTCTTTAGGTTTTACCCAAAAATCAGTCTAAATGCCTCTAATAAATCACACAAAATTCGCATGTAATATAGTCCTCAAAACATTGATTTTGCATATTCAATTTCTTTAATAATTAAACCATTAATTTCAAGCACAATAACTTTAATTCAACATAAATCATACATTCCAAGCATTATTTTCTCATGGTGTGATGAGAATTATACTTACTCTTAATATATGCATATATATAAATATTCGAATCCATGTCACTTTACGGTTAAGTATTTTCACGAGGGTTACAATTCTCCCCTCCTTAAAAGAAATTTCATTCTCGAAATTGACTTAGGCAAATAGTTTTAGGTATTTGTTACTCATTTCTTCTTTGCCTTCCCACATCATTTCGTCGAGATGATTTTCTCACAAAACTTTAACTAAACTTATCTCCTTTCCTTAGTTGTCTAACCTCGTCTATCCAAAAATCAGATCGGTCTTTCCTTATAGGTTAAATGCGGGGTCAAGTTTGGTGGTTCTGTCTTTAAAATTTGGCTAGGCTCTTGAACACACTTTCTTAGTATAGACACATGAAACACATTATGCACTCATGCTAAGGATGGCGGCAGCATCGGGTGATAAGCCTTATTGCCTACTCGATCCAAAGTATCTTAAATGGTTTGATGTATCGCGGACTTAGCTTTCCTTTCTTCCCAAACCATAGTATGCCCTTCATTAGTGAAACTTTCAGGAACACATAGTCACCGACTATAAACTCCGCATCCTTCCACCTCTTATTGGCATAGCTTTTCTATCTCGCTTTAAGTCGTTTTCATCCGGTGGCAAATCTTATCCACCACTTCGCCCATTTGTCGCACCAAGCTTTGGTCCCAATAACTTCCTTTCCCCTATCTCATCCTAATGCATGGGAGATCTACATCACTCGCCCATACAAGGCTTCGTAGGGAGCCATCTCAATTGAAGCATGGTAACTATTGTTATATGTAAATTCGCCTAAGTGTATGTACTTTTTTCATTTTCTAGACTAATCCGAACGCATGCTCGCAACATATCTTTAAGAATTTGGTTTACTAGCTCAAATTGTCCATCCGTTTGTGAATGATATACAGATCGAAGTTTAGCTTTGTCCCCATGGCCTTATGCATACTCTTCCAAAATGCAAACGTCAACCTAGGATCTCGATCCGACACAATTGAGATTAGGATTCCATGTAGCCTTACAATTTCATCGAGATATAATTGCGCATACTCGGTTCAAATTATATGTGGTTTTGATCGAAAGAAAGTGTACTAATTTGGTCAATCTATCTATGATCACCCAAATGGCATCCGACCCCCTTTTGATCTTGGTAATCCATGACGAAATCCATAGTTATGTGCTCCTACTTCCATTCTTGAATTGCTAATGGTTTTAACATTCTTGAGGGTCTTTGATATTTCACCTTCACCTGTTGACAAACTTGACACCTTGCCATAAAATTAGCTATAATTTTCTTCATTCTAGGCCACCAATAACTTTGTCACGAGTCCCGATACATCTTTGTACTCCTTGGGTGTATCAAATAGGTAGTTGCGTGTGCTTCTTTCAATATTGCTTCCTTCACATCCTCCATCGAGGGAATATATAGCCTCCCTTTAAAGCTAATTATAACTCTATCAACCACCACAAAATCAGATTCCTTCTCCACCTCTATGTTTTTCTTTAATTCATTCAGCTTTTTATCCGTTTTATGCACCATCTCGAATTCTTTCCTACAAAGTCGCCTAGACTAATAAAGCCGATAAAACGTTCTCATGCCCTATCGAAACTATCTCCAAGTCCAGCTTTTGTAGATCTCTCATTATGAATGGTTGGATTACCCACATCATTTCTATCGATTTTCAACTTAAGGCATCGACAACAACGTTAGCTTTACTTGGGGTGATAATTGATTATACAATCATAATCCTTCACCAACTCTAACCACCTTCTTTATCTCATGCTCAACCCCTTTTATGTAAGGATATATCATAGGCTTTTATGATCCGTATATATCTCACACTTGGCCCCATATAAATAGTGTCTCCAGCATTTTTAGGACAAAGACTACCATTGCTAGTTCTAGATCATGTGTCGAATAATTTCATTCATATTCCTTAATTGTCGTGACACATAGTCGACTACCTTCCCATTCTCGCATCAACACCACTCCCAGCCCCATTCTTGGAAGCATCATTATAAACCATGAAATCTCCATCTTCCGATGGAATAGTTAGCGATAGGACCGTGACTAACCTTCGCTTCAATTCTTGGAAGCTTTTCTCACAAGCATCTCGTCTATTGAAACTTAATGCTCTTTTTCATCAAATTAGTAAGACACCTAGCTATCTTAGAGAAGCCCTTTACAAATCTCCGATAGTAACCAGCTAGCCCTAAGAAGCTTCGTACCTTTGTCATGTTCTTTAAGTTAGGCCGCTTCTAGATGCATTCTTTTGTCACCACGTGACCTAGAAAAGCTACTCGCTCTAGCTAAAATTCACATTTCTTAAATTTGGCATGTAGCCGCTCGCTCCCTCGCCGTCTATAAGGTGGGTCTTAGATGTTCCCTATGCTCCTACTTACTTCGAGAGTAAACCGGGATATCATCGATGAATACGATGATAAACTTGTCTAGGCATTCTTTAAAGACTCCATTCATCAAGTCCATGAAAGCGACCGGGCATTAGTCAAACCAAACGGCATTATTAGGAATTCATAGTGGTCGTATTTCATCTTGAACACCGTCTTCTTCACATCTTTCGATTTTACCCTTAGATCGGTGGTATCTCGATTGCATATCGATTTTGAAGAACACCATCGCACCTTGTAATTGATGGAAAAAATCATCAATCCGGGTGACGGGCACTTATTTTTAATCATCACCTAGCTCAATTCTCAATAGTCAATGCATATCTACATACTACCATCCTTCTTTTTTAATGAACAATACCGGAGCTCCCCAAGGTGAGGAACTAGGGCTTATAAATCCCTTATCCAATAAGTCTTATACCGCACCTTCAACTCTTTCAATTTAGCCAAGGCCATTCTATAGGGAGTCTTAGAGGTCCGAGTCATGCCCGACTCCGACTCAATCTCAAATTCTATCTCCCTCTCTAGTGTCAATGTAGTAAACTTTTATAGAAATATGTCCGGATACTCCCGCACGACTTCTATATCGTCCAACTTCTACTTTCGCTCTACTCGGCTATCCACCACGTGTGCTAGATACCCCGCACACCTTTTTTCTAGCATTTTTTTAGCCTTTATGGCCGAGATGATCGATATGGCTTGAAACTTTATATCGGCCTTAAACTTTAACAACCGATCTCCGGATATATAAAAAATACTCTCCTCCCTCGATAATCAATGGTGGCACCATGCCTCGTTAACTAATCCATTCCTATAATCAATTAAAACACAAGCAATCAAGCCAAAGATGTAGACATTATCGCATATTACTATCGTGTCCCTCTTGTCAACCTCCTCCTAGGTCATTTTATAAACTTATGTAAGTACTTTTATCGAGTCCCGCTTTACGTTTCGAGGACAGTTAGAGGCTATTTTCCCTTGCTTATGACAAACATAACGAGACCCTCAAATTTGGTCAACACTCTCTCATGTGGAATCTTCCACATTTGTTGCATCGAGATTGATTACCCATTGTTAGGCTCGATTGATTCCCCGATAGTGGCCTCAAGGATAAGCTAATGGTTTGGTAGCCCGTTCATTTCCCGCACCACCGGCTCGATTGAAATTTCTTGGCAAAGTTCATCTTTGTGGCCTAAAGGAAGAGGCTCCAGAGTTGAAATGATTGCCTCTTATGCTGAACTTCCTTTGTAATTTTTTTCGATCTTTGTCTCGCTAGCATTGCTTTATCTACCATTTTTGGAAAAGATTTGGCGATAGACATTCATACCATGCTTTGGACTCTTGGGCTCGGTCCTATTGAAAATCGATTCTTCTTCAAGTTGTCGTCCCCTATAATCAATGGGATGAATCAACATCCTTGCTCAAATCTTCATATGTATTCACCTATAGACATTCCATCTCACTTTAATTTGATGAATTCTTGAATTTTCTTTGCCTTCATGCCTATCGTAAAGTATTTATTATAGAAGACCTCCTTAAATCCTTCCCAAGTTAAGGTAGGTAGGTCCACTCGTCAATCGTGTGCTCTCCCACCATGTGCGGACATTCTTCGTTAGCATAAAAATGGCACACGATACTCGCTTATCATTGGTAAATTACAAGTATTCGAATATCACTTCTAAGGACTTAACCCATTCCTCTGCTATCATTGGGTTAACACCCCCGCAGAATTCCCGAGGACTCATCTTATGAAACCTCTCCACTACGTCATTCTTATGCTCGTGGTGGCGGAGGTGAAGGCCGTTGATGCATAGCTAGGAGCTCGTCTCATTTGCTCCGCATGGTCCCGTTGCTATTTTCATATTTCTTGTTGTTGTTGCTACATCATGTCCATCATGCGACTTAAGGCGTCCCGTTGATTTCTATTTCTATCATTGGAGGTCCCTTCACCTCCTCGCTCGTGTCGGCTCCTTTCTTGGCATGCTTGGACTTTGTACATGCCATCTTATGCCCATATTAGTTTTGGTATGAAAAAAATATATATAATGTAAATCATCCACTTACGTGTGAAATTATAGATATTTATATATATGAAGCATTTCGTAAACAACAAGTATTTACAAATACTTCTACTTTTTATAAATATATACACATTTTTTTTGCTCTTATTTACAATCAAAAGTGTACTTATTATATCGGGAAATACACAACAAGTATTACATCATGTGATGACGTTACTATCAATCATGTCCAACCAATATATCGAAAGCGTCGCGGGAAGGAGTGCTAGACCCTCCACCGATCAATAACATCATCCGATGCAATACGTACTATCTCATGATCGAAGGGCAACGGTAGACCCCGACTATGCATTAATCGGGTATGGGTTCACCTAACCTATATCGAAGGAAGGCTTAGACCAAATCTCGATAACAAAATCGACCTATCAACCCTTCCTCAACCTCATCGAGCAACAATTGATATTTCGATAAAAGAGTCCAGCGTAGAGTCGGTCGTAGGAAATCCATAAGGTCATGCACCTAAGTAACATGGGCTACTATATCCCGATCGCGGGGTCATATTAAGGTCCGTTTAGCTCGGCCTAGTAGTTAGATAGGGTGGTCGTTGTTGGCGCGTCCTAGTAGCGTAGGGTGTGCGAAATAAATATGGCATCTACAAGTAACAATAATTACCAGTATTAATATTTCTAGAACATAATTATATACCAAGCATGCAAATTACATAATAATAATCATACACATTAAAAAAATCAAGAATTAAATTATTACCCGTCGAGTAGCACACCGGTCATCGAGGCTCGGGTGACACTTAAGGTTCTACTCGGTTAACTAAACCATAGCTCCGATATCACCCCGTGATACCCCTCCTCGGCCCACTTGCCAATTACCCAAAAGGAGTGGCTAGGCAAGGCGCATCACACCGACATGATCGGTTTTCAATTTGACCTTAAGCACGTATGTGCTCATACATTAAGGACTTATTATACAAGGTCAATACATACAACATAATTTACATAATATTAGCAATACAATGGAAGAAATTAAAAATTTTAGTTACAATACTATTAAAATGTTTATCGACACCCCAACCTCAAAATTATATTCAAAAGAAATTTTGGTACATTTATGTCACACGTGAGCCTTTTTGGAGGACCCGAGTAGCATCTTGACTACTTTTGACTTGCTCCTGTCATAACATGAAAACAACAATAGGGTGAGTCGAAGCTCGGTAAGCGAGGATGATGCACGTGATATGTAATGCGGTTCTATTTCCCATTACTGCCTATCCATTTTAATTCGAGTACCCTAGGTATTAGCAAGATCGTGCGTTCCATCTCTCAATGATCATGTTATCACCTACCGCTCTATTACTCTCTCTCGGTGATGCCATTATCACCTGCTACTTACAATGGAATTGCCCCTCATTGTAGCACATGGTTAGCGGAATTATCCCTTGCTTAACTCGTGTTAGTAATAGAGCATGAACATAGTTTCATGTTGTTACTCATTCCATTCAATTCGGTTGTCAAACCGCATTATCTCATGACTCAATGATTTTTCTCGATTTCATATCACCCCCAAATGCACATGATGCATATGGTATTATGTTTAACATATTCAACTAGTTATGCTATCAAGATTTTCTTCTCGGACCATTCCCGTGTCCGACTCGGACTTTGGACTTCATAGGTGTTTCATGTACCATTCAAACTATTCAAAACGAGAATACGAATTTCATTCAATGGTGGCATTCATTGCATAAATCTACTTTGTACTTTTGAGTTTTCCCTTCTCATGTACCTTGCAAGTTTAGGCATGAATTTTCGATGTATTACTTAGTTTACAAGAGTGGTTAATCCTAAGGATGTATGTATGACATACTTAAGCTAAAATTTTGTTTAATTTGAACCTTTAATCTTAGTAGTCGAAATCGACTCATAATGGGTCTAGATCCTTTTTTGGTTTTTCCTTGGGTCACCACCCCTTTAATATTTCATTTTATGTTTGTTTAAATGTACTTTAACCCTTAGTTATAAATTCAGAAGGTGAGAACCTAAATCCCTAAAATTTATGGGTCTAGGCCGAATGTGTCCTTAAGTGAGCAAGGAATTGTTTTTCCATTTCTAGGTCAATTCCTTTTTATGCTAACTTACCAAATCATACTTAAAAGTTACTAAGGAAATCTAAACCTTAAGGTTCACAAAGAAAACCAAATTTAGCCATCAAGTATCCAGTTTACCTAATAAAATCCAAAACCCTATTTTTTCCTTTTTAGTTGGACCGATTGAGTTTTTAGGTGGCCATGGATTGCCTTTTATATCTATTGAATTTATTTCTACCATAAATAATTAATCCAAAACTAATTGGGTTACTATGATATTCTAGACCATTAATTACCCCACAAAGATCCATTCTTTTCCAATTTTTCCCACTTGGCCGAATGGTTTAAACCTAGGAAACTCTAGAAGTGTATTTCTTTTCTATTCCAAGTTAAGCTTACCAAACCTAGTTTAACTTCAATCCATTCGGTCCATACCCTTTTTCTTTCCTTTCCCTTTCCAAACCATCCACACATTTAAACACATAAAACAAGCTTTGCATCACAATAAAAACACATAAATCCATCACAATTTAGCAAGCCCTAACACCAACGCAAACAACCATAGCAAACCATTGAAAATTATTACAAACCCATGAAATAAACACTAAAAAAAAGATAACTTAAAACATTACTCAACCAAAAATTGAATCTACTTACTTTGCTTGAATTTTCTAAAAATTGGTTAGGCTTTCCCCTTATTTCTTTTCTTTCTTCTTTCTTTTTCTTTTTCTTTTCCTTTTCTTCTCCTCTCTTTCTATGCGGTTTTTCTCTCCCTTTTGGGTAGCTATGGGTCGCCTAAAATTTCTTACCACTTTCACTTATTCTATATATATATATATATATATATATATATATATATACATGCTTAAAGTCTTAGTATAATTAAGTATACAAATGGCTGAATTTAATTTGGGAGTGGAAAGCTACTGGTTAGAAAAGAGAGAGAGAGTGGCGGGTTTGAGGGGTTTAGGGTGAGCTGGATTTAATTCATTAATTAGGGGGGTTTAGGTGTCCTAATTAATTGGTTAGACTAACTAAACACCCTAACTAATCTAGGTCAAGTAACTAAATACATTTCTTTCTATTAAATTTTAGAAATCCCTCTCCCTAAACTCGGACTTTCCTTCCCCTAAAATATTTCAGCAGGTGATGCTTCAAGACTAGCCTATACTAAAATGGCCATAACTCTTTATGTATAGATTTGAAAGTCATGAAATTTACAAAGAGCTAGTAGACACATAGATGAACAACTTTTATTCTTTAAGTTTTACCAAAAAAGACTCTAAAGTCCTCCAATAAATCACATAAAATTCGGATAGAATATAGTCCTCAAAACACTAATTTTGCATATTTAATTTCTTTAATAACTAATCTATTAATCTCAAGCACAATAACTTTAATTTAACATAAATCACACATTTCAAGCATTAATTTCTCATGGTGTAATGAGAATTATACTTACTCTTAATATATGCATATATATAAATATTCGAATACATGTCGCTTTACGGTTAAGTATTTTCACGGTGGTTTACACTATGCTTATCCTATATGATAGTAGTAGAAGATCTCATACCTATTGGCATGGTAATGCCAAAGCAATCACTTAGCTGATTTATATTAGAGAACATGGCATTGGATTTGACTCGCCATGAGAACCCATTTGGTTTTAGTCTATGGGAATCTCATATGAGATGAATATAAATGGTCCTTAGACTTGAAGTCATCATGATTGTCTCATTGGAGGACTTATGCACTTTGAAACTTGTTTCGATGGACCCATTTATGGGTTGCACATGGGTGGTTCATTGGGTACACTAGGAATCTAATGGAGGTAGGTGTATGACTAAGATAAGACATGTCATTCCTTGTATGTTAAAGGAGTTATCACATTGCACTTTAATAAATGTCTACTCAAGAAATCTACGACCATAGTAGGAGCACACCAATAGAGAGTTGGTTTACTCTAGGAGATAAGACATTTGGGAATCGAAGAAAACTTATGTGATCATAATCGAACAAGACTAATAAGCAAGTTTGCGATCACACTGTAATAAGTTGACATGAGGACTAAATTGCATAGTAACCATGTTCATGAAAGATAATAACGGATTAACTAATCCCCCTAAAGAATTAGGTAGTCATGATGTCTTGCTAGAGGCCAATCTAGATTTATGTATCAAGAGATTAAAGAGGAGTCTTTTATTCTTAATACATTGTCAACATATCTAGGAGCATATTGAGTGACACGCATAAGTTTAAGTATTCACATTACAAATGAGAAGCACGAGATATTGGAAAAAGGGTTTCCAATAATAAAAGTTTCCTATTTTGGAAAGAGTTTCCAAAATGGAAAGTTTCCTAAAATGAAAATTTCCTATTTTAGAAATTAGTTACCTAATTTGGAAGTTAGTTTCAAATTTAAAAATAAAGAAGCTAAAAGGAAAGGAGTTTCCTAATTTAGGTTGAAGGGTATTTTAGAAAATTGTTTTCTAATGTAGACTTCACCAAAATAATGTAAGAATATTTATTTGGATAGTCTGAATAAATTAATTGAGCTAAAATAGTTTTGGCCCATTAGGTTTAATTAAAAACTTTAAGATAATTTTGGTCGGTGGATAAACATCAACTTTATTGGATAAGGTTGAATGTTTTAAAGATAAATATCAATCTTATTGGATAAGGTTGAATGTTTAAAAGATAATAATCAAATAATCCACATATAAAATAACTCTTCATACTTGGAGGGTAAGGAAGCAACAAGCTATAGTCCTTTATGGACTCATAGTCGCCCTTCTCTTTGTCCTATGAGGACAAGGAAACTCTCCTATAAATATATATGAGGGAGAGGAAAAATTCGACAAATAGAATAGAAAAAAGGGGAGAGAAAATTCAACAAGCCCAAAAATCACCTAAATACATGGCAAGAGAGAAAATGAAGGACAAAATAGTTTCTCCTAAACCCTAGCAAGAAATATTCTTTCTTTTTTAAGGTTGTCATAAAATTGCCCGAGATCGATTTCTAGAGGCAATACAAAATAAAAAAAGGTGGAGCTAACACCTCATTAATTTTGGGTGCTTCTTTGTGGATACTTAGACTCGTGTGGATCATTAATAGAAGCTAGACACTTGGATGATTTTATTGAAAAGGAATTTAGATTTACGCTACAAGAGGTAATCTTTAACTTATAGCTTATTATTCATGTGTGTATGGTTAGTAGATTCAATGACTTGATCTTGGGGCTTTAGATGGAGGAAATTTTTGTTTATTTCGCACCTCTATAGGATGCATGATCCTACAATTAGTATCAAACCCTTTGTTGAATACTTGATTATATGATTGGTTAATTGTGATTAACTACATGAATAAGATATGCTCGATTATAAATCTTGTGTTTTTGTTATTTTATATAAATATGAAACTAAAATTTTAGGTCAAAATCGGTAGGAGCATGCAAGGTTGATGTTGGACGCCAATGCTCGCATGTGTGGCAACATACTGCTGTAAACGCATGACCAGTCTACCATACACCAAGCAAGTTGCCGGCCTAGCCCATAGTAGATCGACTACGCACTAGGAGCGTAGGCCGGACAACGTGTGCTCGTGCGTAGTTGCCAAGCTTATTGTCCAACCAACCCGCACACTAGGCGCACATCGAGCTTGCATACCCCAACACTAGACTCACGACAATGGCTCGCTAGCCTCGCGCACTAAGCGCATGGGCAACCTAGCGAGCCACTAGCCATGTGCTTTGCACTAGGTCGGTGGCTATAGGCAGACACACATAAACTCAAGGTTTTGGGCTTCGAAACCCATGAACTCTCGAGGCTCGAAAGTCTATGGGCCCAATGCCCAAAAATTTTTAAAAATAAAATTTAAAGAAATTTTAATAAATTTATAAAATGACCAAAACTATAGATTTATAATCATTTTATGAATGAAATTGTTTCATTAGTATGCCATGTAGCAATATGATTGAAGCATGAGTGAATGGTATGGATGAGTCGACCTAGTTTTATGAATGCTTGGTATTTTTCGATAAATAAAACTCGTGTGCCTTGTTTCTCTATTACTCTATTGTATTTCTTTTCTCATCTTATACCCCATGAATGTAACTCGAGGTTTCTTATTTCGAATAAATGTGAAAGTAGAAAATAGGAATTAGTATAGATACATGGAGAAGACAAGGAATGAAGACATTTAGTAAGAATTTGTAATACTTTTTCATGTAGGAATTGACCGATTAGTCTCCTCGTGGCTCGATGGAGCTAGTACTAGAATCCATTACCATTCACCAGTCCTTGAGTCATGCATGAGATGTATGAATGTGATGAGATAAATGTTCATATGCAAGATTAGGAATAATGTGATTATTGTTTAGTATGCATGCTAAGATGAGACCAACCTTATTAAATCCTTTAAATAAAATATGAAGTTAAATGCTTTCTAACGTTATGAGGCAAGAACTCTTTTGGTCATCGTTGGCTTGTTGAGATAACTTAAGGTCATTTCTTTCTCGAGGGAAACAAATCATGGGTCATGCGATGTCCCTAAACATTGGGTCTAACTTAAATGAGTTATTGGGTTTGTTGAGATAACTCAACATCCAATAAACTTGTAAGCAAAGATCGGTATTAACATAAGTTGTGACAAGGACAAGGAGTTGTCATACCAATAGAATTAGGAGTTACATTAGATGTAATTGGTAAGGAGTTACCTATCTATTCCTTCATGTATGACTTATTAAGATAACTCAAGGCTAATGCATGTTAGAGGATAGGATTCTAATCCACTTAAGAAAACGAATCGAAAAATTTTCTCGAGTACTATATTGAAGGTTATAGAACTTGAAGCAAATAGTGGAAGCGAACATAGATTTAACTTCTTTAATTTATGCTTTTTTTATGCAATTTAATTAACCAATCCTATCGATGATTGCACAGTATGACTACCAACATATTGATACGATAGATCATTGATGGAAGTAATGCCTTTAATGGTACAAACTTTGTCGATTGGGAAATGAATCTAAGAATAGTCCCCCAACATGAGAAAATTCTCTATACGATAGAGAAATCCCTTCCAGATGAGCCTCCTCCGGTTCAAGTTGAAGCTCATGAAACATGGATCAAACATAGAGATTATGTGATCATTGATCGAGCATCATGCTTGCTTCTATGACATTGGAACATAGTCACCAATATAGAAGGTCATAAGCTTTTGATATCATAGCAAAGCTCTAGAGCTTAGTTAAGGAAAATACTAGGCATGAGCACTATGAGATAGCAAGGAAGCTCTTTAAGGTTAGAATGGATGAGGGATCCAATGTTGAAAAGTATCTTACTTGAAATGACGTTGGAATGGATGTTGAATTATCTATTGACCTAGTATTGCAATCATTTCCTAATAGCTTTGGACAATTCATCATGAACTTCAAGATGATGCACATACAAAAGATTCTTAGAGAGTTATTGTCCATGCTAAGGGAAGCTTATCCCAAAATTAACAAGAAGAACAAAAGATTTGTACTTTTAGTTAAGGGAAAAGTTACGATAAAGGAAAAAAAAGCCCAAAAAGAAGAAGTCTTCAAGCGAACCTATTGGAGGAATGAAAAGGTCGAGGCTCAGAATAGCTCAAAGCATGTAGTTTACTTTCATTGCAATAAGAAATGGCATTGGAAGTGCAACTATAAGGAGTACCTAAAAGGGGTGCAAAAGAAGAGTTCTACCACCACCTCGAGTATTTATGTTATTAATGCTAATCCTTTTCTTTCTAAATTCCACCTCATGAGTATATGGTACCAAATGTGGTGCTTACATTTTTTATATGTACAGGAGCTTAGAAAAGGAAAGAAGATAGCTAAAAGGGAGTACATAACAAAAATGGATCAAAGAATTGGACTATTACATGTACGTATTTATGAGCTAGCACTACTATGTTAGGATGTGCCAAGACTCAATCATTAGTGTTTTAGTAGAGACTAAAGATCTTATTTTAATTTCTTGTTTTGAATAAGTATTTCATTGTTAACAATAATAGTTATTTTTAAGAATGAGTTTGTATAGAAATATTTTGATAATGATCATATGTGTTAAACATAATCAGCTACTGTATAAGATAAATACTATAACACTCAAATGATCTAAATAAAAATTAATTAGTAAGCAACATGAAACTTAGTCATATAAATAAGAATCCCATATCCAACCTACTTACACAAAAAGGATATTTAAAATCATTAGATGATGTCTAAGGAATTTTGTTTACTTGACAAAAGGAAATGTATTCCTTTTTAGTTAAAAAGGAGAAAGAGTTACTAATCAATATAGTACTTATACATATAGATGTATATGGGCCTATGTTCACCCAAGTAAGAGGAGAACATTCTTATCACATAACCATTAATGATAATGGATCATGTTATGGTTATAAGACACAAGTCCAAAACATTTAAAATGTTTAAAAGTTTAGACTTGAAAAGTCATGTGATGAACTAGCAAGAGTTTTAAAGCATCTCAATTAGATCAAGGAGTTGAAGACTTAAATGCTAAAATGTTAGATCACCTAAAAGAGAATGAGATTCTCTATGGACATCGCATGTTAGGTATGATTAGTCCATGATGAGTCGAATTAATATCTCTAATTGTGAATGAATTTTCCTTACTACAACCTTTAAAAGGAATAGGATTATAATCTATTGAAATAGTCCACATATGAGATATGGCAAAGGAAAGAAAATGAATTAATCTTCCCTTAAGATTTAAGGTTATAAAATGTATGTCAAAGGGTTTTACAAAGAAAAAAAAAGCCTAAAATCAATAAAGTGCTAGATTGTGAGATATCCTAAAGTAGGATTGGGACATCAATATCTTACCACTAGAATAAAGTGTTGTTCCTTACTAAGCACAATATGTTCCTTGAGAAGAAATATTTGGAAGTTAGAAATAGTGGGAGAAAATTTAAACTCAATAAGATTTGAGTACACTCAAAAACCAACACTTTAATAATGGAATCCTAAAGTAGAATGATTACAAGGTGTTATAACTCTCTCACAAACAAAAACACCAGAATTTCAAAAGTTCAAAACAAATTCGTGAAAAAAGGTAAAAGGGATATGATCTTTTCATCTTAACACATTGTGATGTGAGCCCTAAAAGGGATGACAAAGCTAATACTTTTGAAATGGCAATGTTAGACATTGATTCCTATAAAAAGGAAAATAAAGGGGATGTGTATTTGACACACCCTAATGGTTCCCAAGAACATGCAAATAAGATTTACAAAAGGGCTAAGGTCCATTAATAAACTTAAGCAAGTCTCTAGGAGTCGAAGTCCATGTTTTATAAAATGATCAAAGAGTTTGATTATTCATAAAAAAAAAAACATATCTTATGTGTATAAGAAGTAAGTGGGAGCCTACTAAGTCATGGTTATTCGACACAACATTACACCTCAACTATAGCAAACAAAAGATTAAGAAATCTAGAAGAAATTTCTCAAAGATGACATGTGAGAGAAACCTACAATTTAAGAGTACGGATATATAGAGATAGATCACTTGGCATATGAGGAGTCTCCTAAGGTAGTTACAATGACATGATACCAAAAGGTTTGGTATTGAACAATTAAAGAAAGTTTTGTTCCAATGTCATATAGCTTAATGACCGATAACGAATGAATCCACAACACAAGTTAAGGAGTCAAGGTCTCATCAATGGTCCAAGATCTCTTTCCCACCCTCCCCTTTTCCCTCTCCCTCCCTCTCCCATTCTCTCTCCAAAGCTCTCTTTCACTATATCTCTCTCCCCCTCTTTATCTCCCTCTCCCATGTTCTCTCTCCCTTCTCTCCTTCTCTCCCCCTCTCATTTGCTCTCTCCCTCTCTTTCCTCTCTACCCCTCTCTCTCCCCTCTTGTGACGCCCCCTCCCCGGCCCACTTGCCAATTACCCAACCTTAAGCATGTATGTGCTCATACATTAAGGACTTATTATATAATGAAATGCATACAAGATAATTTATATAATATTAGCAATACAATGGAAGAAATTAAAAAGTTTAGTTACAATACTATCAAAATGTTTATCAACACCCTAACCTAAAAATTATAGTCAAAAGAAATTTTGATACATTTGTGTCACACGTGAGCCTTTTTGGAGGACTTGGTAGCATCGTGACTACTTTTACTCGTTGCTGTCATAACATGAAAACAACAATGGGGTCGAGCTGAAGCTTAGTAAGTAGGGTGATGCACGTGATATACAATGTAGTTTTGTTTCCTATTCTACCCATCCATTTTAATCCGAGTACCCTAGGTATTAGTAAGATCGTGCGTTTCATTTGTCGGCGATCGTGTTATCATCTATCGCTCTATTACTCTCTCTTAATGATCCCATTATCACCTACGCTCACAATGAATTATCTCTCGTTATAGCACACGGTTAGCAAAATTATCCCTCGCTTAACGGTGTTAGTATTAGAGCACGCACATGGTTTTAGGCTATTACCCATTCCATTTAGTTCGTTTACCAAACCGCATTATCTCATGACTCAATGATTTTTCTTGATTTTATATCACCCCCGAATGCACGTGATGCACATGGTATTATGTTTAACACATTTAACTAATTATGTTATAAACATTTTCTTCTCAAACCATTCTCGTGTTCAACGCACACTCGGGACTTCACAAGTGTTTCATGTACCATTCAAAGTATTCAAAACAAGAATGCAAATTTCATTCATTGGTAGCATTTATTGCATAAACCTACTTCGTACTTTCGAGTTTTTCCTTCTCGTGTACCTTCAAAGTTTAGGCTCGAATTTTTGTTGCATTACTTAGTTTACAAGATCGGTTAATCCCGACATACTTAAGCTAAAATTTTGTTTAGTCAAAACCTTTAATCTTAGTGGTCGAAGTTGACTCATAATGGGTCTAGGTCCCGTTTTGGTTTTTCCTTTGGTCACCAACCCTTCAATATTTCATTTTATGTTTGTTTAAATGTACTTTAACCCTTAGTTATAAATTCAAAAAGTAAGAACCTAAATCCCTAAAATTTATGGGTCTAGGCCAAATGTGTCCTTGAGTGAGCAAGGAATTTTTTTTCCATTTCTAGGCCAATTCCTTTTTATACTAACTTACCAAATCATACTTAATGAAATCTAAACCTTAAGGTTCACAAAGGAAACCAAATTTAGCCATCAAGTATCCAATTTACCTAATGAAATCCAAAACCCTATTTTTCCTTTTTAGTTGGACCGATTGAGTTTTAAGGTAGCCATGGATTGCCTTTTATATCTACTGAATTCATTTCCACCCTAAACAATTAATCCATAACTAATTGGGTTACTATGATATTCTAGACCATTAATTACCCCACAAAGATCCATTCTTTTCCAATTTTTCACACTTGGCCGAATGGTTTGAACCTAGGGAAACTCTAGAAGTGTATTTCTTTTCTTTTCCAAGTTAAGCTTACGAAACCTAGTTTAACTTCAATCCATTCGATCCATACCCTTTTTCTTTCTTTTTCTTTTCTAAACCATCCACACATTTAAGCACATCAAACAAGCATTGCATCACAAAAAAAACACATAAATCCATGATAATTTAACAAGCCCTAACACCAACACAAACAACCATAGCAAACCATTGAAAATTATTACAAACCCATGAAATAAACACTAAAAAAAAGATAACTTAAAACATTAATCAACCAAAAATTGAACCTAGTTACTTTGCTTGAATTTCCTAAAGGTTGGTTAGGCTTTCCCTCTCATTCCTTTCTTTCTTCTTTCTTTTTCTTTTTCCTTTCTTTTCTCTTCCTCTCTTTCCTTGCCCTTTCTCTCTCCTTTATGGGTAGCTACGGAGGTCGCCTAAAATTTCTTACCACTTTCACTTATTCTATATATATATATATATATATATATACATGCTTAAAGTCTTAGTATAATTAAGTGTACAAATGGCTGAATTTAATTTGGGAGAGTGGAAAGCTATTGGTGAGTTAAGAGAGAGAGAGAGAGTGGCGAGTTTGAGGAATTTAGGGTGAGTCGGCTTTAATTCATTAATTAGGGGGTCTAGGTGTCCTAATTAATTGGTTAGACTATCTAAACACGCTAACTAATCTAGTTCAAGTAACTAAACACATTTCTTTATATTAAATTTCAGAACTCCCTCTCCTTAAACTCGAACTTTTCTTCCCCCAAAATATTCTAGTAGTGATGCTTCAAGACAAGCCTATACTAAAATGGACATAACTCTTTATGTATAGATCTAAAAATTATGAAATTTTACAAAGAGATAGTAGACACGTAGATGAACAACTTTTGATCATTAATTTTTACCTAGAAATCATCTAAAGTCCTCGAATAATCACAAAAAATTCAAAAAGAACATAGTCCTCAAAACATTGATTTTGCATATTTAATTTCTTTAATAATTAAACCATTAATCTAAAGCACAATAACTTTAATTTAATATAAATCACACATTTAAAGCATTAATTTCTGATGGTCTAATGAGAATTATACTTACTCTTAATATATGCATATATATAAATATTTGAATACGTGTTGCTTTACGGTAAAGTATTTTCACAAGGGTTACACCTCCCGTCCTTTCTCCCGATCTCCCTTCCTCTATATCCCTGCCTTCCTCTCTCCCACTCTTTCTCTCTCCCTCTCTCCCTCTTCCATTCTCTTTTTCTCTCACTATCTTTCTCCTTGCCTCTCTCCCTCCCCTATCTCTTTCTTCCTCTCTTTACCTCTCTCTCCTCACTCATGCTTTCCCTCTCATATGTTATCTTTACCTCTCTCTCCCTTAATCACTCTCGCTCTCTCCCTCGCTATCACAATCATTCCCTTTCCCTCTCCCTTTCCTTCTCTCTTGCTCTCTCTTTCTTTTTTCTCTCTCCTCTATCCCCTTATGTCTCTCCTTTTATCTCCCCCCTTATCTCTTGCTCTCTCTCCCTTCTATCTCTCTTGCTCCTTACCTCTATCTCTCTCTCCCTTCTATCTCTCTTGCTCCCTACCTCTATCTCTCTCTCCCTCTCCCTCCTCTCCCTCTCTCTTTCCTCTCTCCCTCCCTCTCCATCTCTCTCTCTCCCTTTTGCTCTCCCTTTTTCTCTCTTCATCTTCCTTTCTCTATCAATCTATCTCTCTCCCTCTCCCTTCCACTCTCTCCCTCTCTATATCTCGTTCTCTTCCCTTTTCACCATCGCTCTCCCCTTTTGTCTCCCTCTCTCTCCCTCCCTCTCTCCCCCTCTCTTCCTCTCTCTTCCTTTTCATATCTCTTTCTCCCTCCATCCCACTCTCTCCCTCTCTCTCCCTCTCTTTCTTCCTCCACATCTCTCTATCCCTCTCCCTTGCTCTTTCCTTATCTCCCTCTCTTCTTCCTACTATCTCCCTCTTTCCCTCCCTCCTTATCTCTCCCCCTATCTCTTGCTGACTCTCCCACTCACTCCCCTCTCTCTTTCCTTCCTTACCTCTATCTTCCACCCTTCTCCTCTCTCTATATCCCTATTCCTCTCTATCTCTCTCCCTCCTCACTCTTGCTCCCTCCCTCTCTCTTTATCTCTCTCACTCTTGCTCCCTCCCTCCCTCCCTTTCTCTCTCCATACTACTCTTCCCCTCTCTCCCTTTCTCACTTTCTCTTGCTCCTTCCCTCCCTTCCTCGCCCTCTATCTACTTCTCTCTCTCCCCCTCTACCTCTCCCTTTCTCTCTCCCCCTCCATCTCTCTCCCTTCTTTCTCCTTCTCTCTCATTCTATCCTGTCTTTCTCACTCTCCCTTTGCCTTTCTCTTTCTCTACCCTCTCCCCTTCCCGCTCTCTTTCTCTCTCCCTCTCTTTGTCCCTCCTTCCCTTTCTCTCCCTTCCTTTCCCTCTCTGCAATTCTCTCTCACTATCTCTCTCTTTTCCTTCCTCTCTCCCTCTCAATTCTCTTTCTCACTTCCTCTCACTATCTCCTCTCCCTCTCCCTTTACCTCTCTCTCCCTTTCTTTCTCCATCCCCCTCTCCTCTATTTATATCTCCCTTTCCCTCTCTCTACATCCCCTTCCTCCTCTCTCTCCTTCTCTCTCCCTCTCTCTCCATCCTTTTACCTTAATCTCTATTCTTTTCTCCTTTGTTTTTTCGTCCCTCTCTCTATCTCTCCCCCACTCTCTCTTCCTCTCTCACTCTCTCCCTACTCTCTCTCCCCTAGTCCCTCCCTCTCCCCTCACTCTCTCTCCCAATCTTTCTTTGTCCCTCTCTTATTATCTCTCTCTCTTGCTCTTTTCCTCTTGCTTATTTCTCTCACTTTCTCTCTCTCTCCCTTTCTCCCTCACTCCCATTCTAAATCTCTCCTTCTCTATCCCCCCTCTCCTACATCTCTCCCTACCACTTCGACCATCTACCTCTCCCCTCTCCCTCTCCCTTGTCTCCCTCCACCCTCTCAACCTCCCTTTTTCTCTCTCTCTCCTCTCTCTCCTACCCTCTCTCCCTCTTCCACTCCCTCTCTATCCTTTTCTCTATCCCTCTCTCCATCTCTCTCTCTTTCTCACTCTATCCTTTTCTCTCCCTCTCTATCGCTCCCTCTCTCCCTCCCTTCCCTCTTCTTGCCCTCTAAATTCCTCTCTCCCTCCCTTATCTACCTTTCTCTCTTTCTCCTTGCTCTCTATCTCTCCCTCTATCTCCTTCTCCCTCTCCCTATCTCCCTCTATCCCTTATGTTATCTCCCTCTCCCTCTCTCCCTCCCACTTACCCTATTCTCACTCTCTATCTCCAAATCTCCCTCTCTTATTTATGTCGCTCTCTCTTCTCTCTATTATCTATCTCTTGTTCTCTCTCTCTTTGTTACTCTCTCTCCTTTTCTTTCCCTATTTCTTTCTCTTCCCCTACTCTCTCTCCCTCTCTCATCCCTCCATCCCTTTGCCTCTTTCACTCTCCCTCTCTCCCTCCCTCTCATTCCCTCTCTCCTACCTCTTTTTTTTCCTCTCCCCTTTCTATCTTGCCCTCCCTCCCATGCTCTCTCTACCCTCTCCCTCTCTTTCCCTCTCTTCTCTATCTCTCTTTTCCCTCTCTCTCCCACCATCCCTTCGTGTCTCCCTCTCTCACTCTCTCTTCCCTCTCTTTCCTCACTCGCTATCTCTCTCCCTCTCTCCTTTTCTCTCTCACTCTCTCTCCCTCTTCCTCTCTCTCTCCATGTCTGTTTCTCTTCTTCGTCTCCCTCTCTCCATCTAACTCTTTCTCTTTCTCCCTCTCTCCTTCTCTCTATGCCCATCCCTCCTCTCTCCCTCTTCATCTTTCTTGCCCTCTTTCTCTCCCTCTTCCTCTCTCTTTCTCCCTCCCACTCATGGTCCCTCCCTCTCCCTCTCTCTTTCTCCCTCCCACTCCGTGACCCCTCCCTTTCCCTCTCTCTCCCTCCTTCCTTTCCTCCCTCTCTCCCTTCTTCCTTTCCTCCCTCTCTCCATCTCTCCCACTCTTTGTCTCTCTTGCACCCCTCCTTCACTCTATCTCTATCTCCCTTCCTCTCCTTCTTTCTCTCACCTCTTTCCTCTCTCCCTCTCCTCCCCTCCCTCTATCTCTCTCCCTCCCTCTCACTCTCTCCCTCTCCCTCCCTCGCTTCTCCTTTTTCCTTTTTTCTCTCCCACTCTCCCTTCCTCTCATCCCTCTCTCCCTCTCCCTCTCCCTCTCCCTCTCTCATCTCTCCCTCTCTCCCCTTTTTGTTCTCAACCTATGTCTCTTTCTCTCTTTCTCTCCTTCTCCCTCCCCCTACCTCTCGCCCTCTCCTTCTCCCTCTCTCACCTACCTCTCCCTTTACCTCCCTCCCCTATCCCTCTTTCTCTCTGTCTCTCTATCTCGCTCTCTCTCTCTCTCCCTCTCCCTTCCTCTCCCTCTCTCCATCCTTCTCCCTCCCTTTATCTCCCTCCCTAACTTTCTCCTTCTCTCTCCTCCTCTCTCTTCACCTTTCTCTTTTATTCTCCTTCTCTATCTCCCTCTCTCTTTCTCCCCCTCTATCTCCGTCTCCCTCTCCCCCTTTCCCCTCTCGCTCCCTTTACCGCCCTTTAACTCTCTCCCTCTCTCTCCTTCTTTCTCTCTCTATTTCTTTCTCTCTCTCACTATCCCTCTCTACCCCTCGTAATCTCTCCTACTCTCCCTCTCCCTCTCCTTTTTTCCCTCCCACTCTTCCTCTCTATCTTGATCTATTCCTATCTCCTACTCTCTCTACCTCTCTCCCTCTTTCATTCTCTTTTTCTCCATCTCTTCTCATCTCTACCAAATTCTCTCCCCCTCTCTCTTCCTCCCTCACTTTCCTCTCTTTCTCCTTCCCACTCTCTTCCCCTCTCTATCTCTTTCCCTCTCCCTCTTAATCTCTCTCCATCTCCTACTCTCTCTCTTCCTCTTTCTCTCCCTTTACATCTCCCTTTCTCTCATTCTCTCCCTCTCTTTATATCTCTCCCCCTCTCTCCCCCTTCCTCTCTCTCTCCCTCTCTCCCTCTTCCACTCCCTCCCTCTCTCTCCCCCTCTCCATTGCTCTCCCACCCTTTCTCTATTCCCCTCTCCTTTTTAGGATCTTTCCCTCTTTTCCCTCTCTCTCCTCGCTCTCTCCCTCTCCCACACACCCTCACTTCTCCTCTCTCTTTTTCTTTATCGTTTTTTATGTTCCTCTCTCCCTCTCTTGACACCTATCTCTCTCCCTCTCCCATTCTCTCCCTCTACCTTTCTTTCTGTATTCCTCTCCTCTCTCTCATAGACTTTCCCTCTATCTCCCTCTCCTTTTCCCTCCCTTTCTCCCTCTTTCTCTCCTTTTCTCTCCTTTCCCTCCCTTAATCTCTCCCTTTCCCTCTCCCTCCTCCTCTATCTCCCTCTACCACTCTCTCTTTCTCTCCCTCTCTATCTATCTCTTTCTCTCCACTCTTTTTCACCTTTTCTCCCTCTCTCTTCCTCTACCTCTCCCTCTCTCTCCCTTACTCTCTCTCTCTCCCTATCTCTCTCTCACTCTCCATGTCCCTTTCCTTACATATCTTTATTTCCCTCTCCCACTCTCTTGCTCTTTCTTTCTCCCCCTTCTCTCTCCCACTCTCTATCTCCCTTTCCCTTTATATCTCTCTCTCCCTTTCCCACTCTCCCATTCTTTCTTCTCACCCCTCTCTCTTTCCCTCTCCTACTTCCTCCTTCTCTCTCCTTATCCCTCTCTCTATCTTCCTCTCACCCACCTTTTTGCTCCTTCTTCTTCCCTCTCTCTTCATCTCTCTCTCCCCTTCTCTCTCACCCTTTCTACCTCTCTCTCTCTCTCCCTCTCTCCCATCTATCTATGTCTCCCTCTCTCTCCCTTGACCTCTCTCTCTTACTTTTTCTCTCTATCTCCCTCTCTCACTTTCTCTATCTCTCTCCCTCTCTCCTTTTCCTTTTCCCTCTTTCCACCTCTCTCTCCCCCATCTCTCACGCTTTCTCTCTACCTCTCCCTCTCCCTTTTCTTATATATATATATATATATATACATATACATATACATATTCATATACATACATACATATATATATATATATATATATATATATATATATATATATATATATATATATATATATATATATATATATATATATTCCCTCTTTCCTACTCACTCTTTATTTTCCTCTCCCCTACTCTCACCCTCTCTCCCTCTCTCTCTCTCCCTCCCTCTCCTTCCTAATTTTTATCTCTCTCTCTTTCCCTCACTATTTCTCTCCCTCTCTCTCCTCTTTTTTCTCTCCATCTCTATCTATTGTTCTTGCTCTCTACCCCTCTCTCACCTACTTTCCCTTTCTCCCCCTCTCTCTCTTAATCTCTTCCTCACTCTTTCTCCCTCTCTCTCTCCATCTCTACCTCACTCTTTCCCTCTCTCTCTCCCTTCCTCTCCCTCTCCATCTTGCTCTCTAACTCTCTCCCTCTCTTTTTCTCTTTGTCTCTTTCTCTTTTTCTCTCTCTCTTTCTCTCTTTTTCTCTCCTCTCACTCTTCTACTCTCTCCTTCTCTGTATCCATGTCTATCTTACTCTCCCTTTCTCACCCCTCTCTCCCTTCCTTTCTCTCTCCTCTTTTCTTTTTCTTACTCTCTTTTTCTCTCTCCTCCTCCCTCCCTCTCTTTTCCCTACTTTAGACCTCTCCCTCTCTCGACCTATCTCCCTTTTTCCTCTCTTTCTCTCGCTCTCTCTTTGCCGTCCCTCCATTCCTCACCTTCCTTCTCTTTCTATCTCCCACTCTTTCTCTTCATCTTTATCTCTCCTTATCTCCCTCTCTCTTCCTCTACCTCTATCCCTCTCTCTTTGTCTCGGACCCTCTATTTCTTTTCCTCTCTCCCTCCTTCTCTCCTTCTCTATCCCCTCTCTCCCTCCCTCTCTTGCTATCTCTCTTTCCTTCCTTTCCCTCTCCCTCGCTCCCTCTCCCTCCCTCTCCCTCGCCCCTTCTCCCCCTCTCCCCCTTTTCCTCTTTATCTTTGTCTCTCCCCTTCGCCCTCTCTTTATCTCTCTTCCTTTCTCTCTTTCCATCTCCTTCTCTTTCTCCCTCCCTCTCTTTCACTCACTCTCTTTCCCTCACTTTCCCTGCCTCTCCTTCTCCATCTCTCTCCCTCTCCCTCTCTCTTCCTCTGCCTCCCTCTCCCTCTCCATCTCTCTTTCTCTCTCTCTCCTCTCTTTCTATCTCCTCTTCTCCCTCTCTCTTTCTCTCCTTCCCTCTCCATATCTCACCCCCTCTCACTCTTCCTTTTTTCCTCTCTCTCTCTTTCCCTATCTACCCCGCTCCCTCTTCCTCTCTCCCTTCCATTCTATCTCTTTAACTCCCTCTTTATCTTTTTCTCTCCCTCTCTCCCTCCATATCCTTTCTCCTTCTCTCCCTTTCTCTCATGCTATCTTTTCCCCATCTCTCTAACTCTATGTTCTCCCTCTCCTTATCTCTCTCCCTCTCCCTCTCATGTCTTCCTATCTCTTTCTCTCTCCCTCTCCCTCTCCCTTTCTACCTTTTTGCCTCTCCCTATCTTTTTTTCTCCCTTTCTTTTTTCCACTTTTGCTCTCTCTCTTTCTCTCCCTATTCCTCTCCCCTCTCTCCCCCACTCCCTCTCCTATCTCTCTCTCCCATTTCTCTCCTCTCTCCCCTCTCTCTCCCTATCCCCCTCTCTCCCTTTATCCCTATATCCTTCTCTCACTCCTTTACATCCATCTCTCTCTCCCTCCCTCTCTCCCTCTCCCTCTCTCCTTTTCTTCCTCTCTCCCTCCCTCTCTCCCATTCACCCTTTTCCCCTCTCTTTCTCCCTCTCTTTCCTTAACCCTTTACCCTTACCTCCCTCTCTCCCCCACCTTTTATCCCTCCCTCCCTTCATCACCATCTATCCTTCTTTCTCTCCCTCACTCTCTCTCTCCCCTCTCTTTCTCCCACTCTAACTTTCTCTCTCTCTCTCTCTCTCCCTATATCTCCTTCTCTCTTTCTATCCCTCTCTCTCTCACTCTCCCTTTCTTCCACTCTCTTTCTCTCTAACTCCTCTCGACTCTCTCTCCTCCTCTTCCTCCCTCTATCCATTCCTATCCCTCTCTCCCTCCCTCTTTATCCCCCTCCCTCACCCTCTCCCCTTCTTCCTTCCTTTTCTTTTGCCTTTCTCTCTTTCTTCTACTCCCTCCCTTTTTATCCCCCTCCCTCACCCTCTCCCTTTCTCCCTTCCTTTTCATTTGCCTTTCTCTCCTTCTTCTACTTCCTCCCTCTCTCTCCCCCCTCCTTTTCTCTCTCCCTCCTTCTTTCTCCCCCTTTCCCTCTCTCTTCATGCCTATCTCTCCTATTCTTTCCCCCACTCTCTCCCTCCCTCTCTTCCTATCTCCCCCACTCTTACTCTTTATCTCCCTCTATCCCTATCTCCCTCTCTTCTTTTTCTTTCTCTCCATCCCTCCCTCTCTTCCTATCTCCCCCACTCTTCCTCTTTATCTCCCTCTATCCCTATCTCCCTCACTTCTTTTTCTTTCTCTCCCTCCCTGCCCTCCCTCCCTCTCTACCTCCTTCTCCCTCTTTTGCTCCCTCTCTTTCCTTCTCTCTCTCCTTCGCCTCTCTCCCTCGATCCTTCTCTCTTACTTCCTCTTCCTCTCTCCCACATTATCTATATCTCTCTCCCTCTCCCTCTCCCTCTCCTTTTCTCTCACTTACTCTCTATCCCCCTCTTCCTCTCTCTCTCCCTCTTCTTTTCTCTCTTTCTCCCTCACCCTATCTCTCTCTCCCTATCTCCCTCTCTCTCTCTCTCTCTTTTCCATTTCCCTCCCTCAATCTCTTTATCTCCCCTCTTTTCCTCTCTTTCTCTCTTTTTCCATTTCCCTCTCTTATTCTCTTTATCTCATTCTCTCTCCTTCTCTTACTCCCTCCCTATGTCTCTTCCATTCTCTCTCATCCTCTTGGTCCCCCTCCCTCTCTCTACCTCTCTCTCACTCTCCCTCTCCCTCTCTCCCTCTCTCCCTCCCTTTTCCTTTCTCTTCCTCCTTTTCCTCTCTTGCTCTCCCTCTCCCTCTCTTTAAATCTCTCCATCCCTCTCTCTCTCTTAGACTCTCTCCTCCTCTATCCCTCCATCTCTCTCATTCTCTCCCTCTTTTTCTCCCACTCTTCCTCTCTCTCCCACTCTCCCTCTTTCCCTCTCTCTCCCTCTCTCGCTCTCCTACTCTCCCTCTCTCTAACTCCCTCTCCCTTTCTCCTACTCTCTCTCCCCCTCCCTCTCTCCTACCCTCCTTCTTCTCCCTCCCTCCATCCCTCTCTCTCCTCCTCTCTCACTCTCTCTCTCCTTGTGTCTCACCCTTTCTCTCTTACCTTCTTGCTATCTTCCAATCTCCCTCTCTTTAACTCCCTCTCCCTTGATCTCGTCCCTCCCTCTCCTTCCATCACTCCCTTACCCTCTCTCCCTCGCTCTCCCTCCCCTCCTTCTCTCTCTACCTTTATGTCCCTTTCTCTCTTTCTCTCACACCCTCTCTTTCTCTCCCTCCCCCTCTCCCAACTAGTCCATATCCCTCTCCCTTCCTCTCTCCCTCTTCTCTCTCCCTCCCTCCCTCCTTCCCTTCCCCCTCTATCTCCATTTGTCCCTCTCTCCCTCTCTCTTCCTATCTCCCATTCTCCCTCTCTCTCTTACTTGACCTCTATTTTTCTCTCTCTCCCCTTCTCTTTCTTAATCTCTGTCTCTCTCTTACTTGACCTTTCTTTATTTCTCTTTCCCCCTTCTCTTTCTTAATCTCTACCCTGTTGTCTCTCTCTCCCTCCCTCTCTTTCAGTTCCTCTCCCTCTCTCCTACTTTTTCTCTATCCTTCTCCCTCCCCCTCTCCCTCTCTCCCTTTTCTTCCCTCTCCTTCCCTCTCCCTCTCCTTCTCTTTCCCTTTCCCTACCTCTCACTCTCTCCCCTTCTTTTGTAACCCCTATGAACATTCTTAACTATAAATATACACATTTTGGAATATTCATACTACGTTCGAGTGTGGTTCTATGTGCTATTTTGTATTCCTAAATACCTAGAACATATAATACAAGTGAGAAAAGGATTCTAAAGTAGGGGAAGTTGGAAAATTTTGGGAGGAAATTATTGAATTAAATAGGGAGAAGAATGCAAAAAAAAAAAAAATTGGTATGTGTAATCTTCATGATACCATAAGAAATTAATGCTTAAAATGTATGATGTGTGTTAAATTAAAGCTATTTTTCTTGAGATTAATGGTTTAAGCTGGTAGATGAATCAAGTAGGCAAAATTAGTGTTCTTGAGAATTAGATTCGATCCGAATTTTGTGTGGCCCATTCAAAGACCTTAGGTTGATTTATGAGTTAAGCTTAAAGAATAAAATTTTTTGATATATGTCTCATATAGGCCTCTATAAAATATTTTTCTTATTAGGTTTATATAGAAAACGTTATGGCCATTTTAGGATATACTATTCTAGATGAAATACTGCTTGGATAGATTGATCCTTAAACTTCAAAATTATGTTATTACTTGTGTGACTGGTATTTTAACCTAAATTTTGGTTGTGTTTTGAATTAATACTAATATAAAAATTATAGGATTTAATTATGTCTAGAAATGGGACGTTGTTGCTTAACAAGGGGTTATCCTGTAATACAACTACTATAATCGGATTTGAGGTGTATGTGTATGACTAGAAATAAACTAGCTTAAGGGACTTTTTCACTAGAACCAAATTAGTTTAAAGGCTTGCTTAGCCTAATTATCTAGTTGGTTGACCATTAGACACCTAAGCACCTTAATTAAATGCTTGAAAGCCAACTCACCCCTAGACCCATTCAAACCCACCACTTGTCCCATGACTCGCCCAATTGCCTTACACTTTGTTAAATTGCTTTGAGACACTTGTAACGTTGATTTATGGGAAACAAAAATAAGTATATATTTTAGTAAAATGGGAAGATGGCTGAAAATTTTAGGCCAAAATCATATCACCCAAATGAAGAGAGAAAAACCTATTTGTGAGAAAAAGGAGAAAAATTGATGGGAAGCAAAGAGAGAAAAAGAAAAGAAAGGAAAGGAAAGGAAGGAAAGAAAAAGGGAAAAAGCTAGGGAAAAATCCTAATGAAATCTATCTAAGTGGATTTGTTTAGTTCTTTATGCCATTTAATTGATGTTTTTGTAATTGGTCAAGCTTGTGTTTATGTTGTGATGTGTTTTGTTGGCTTGATTATGTTAGTTAGGTTGTTCCATGATTGGTAATTGCTATGGTTTGATTGTGATGGTTAGTTGTGTGGTTATTTGTTAAAGCTTAAAAAGCCTTGTATATAGCTAGATTTATGTTTTGGTGGATGTGAATGATGGAATTAGGTTTGACCGAAGATTGGTAGATTAATTTAGGATTGATATGGACTTAGACAAGGTAAATAAGAAGGAAGAAAAGATGGAGTTTTAGGGTTTCCTAGAGTCATATTTAGCGAAGAATGGTGAAAATGGATTCCTTTCGTACTTAAGACTTGGTTCAGTTAGTTTTTTCAAAAAGAAAGAAAAAGAAAAGTCATATAAAAAATAAGATAAATTTCTTGCCAATTTAAGGACCATTCGGCCAAGCTTGGGAAAAATGGGGGTTTTGGGTTTCACTAAATCAATTGGGTAATTACTAATTCAATTAGTCCCCAATTAAGGATAAAAATAATGTTAGAAAGGTAAGATCGCAAAGAGAAATTGAAAATTTGACTTAACATTTTTAGGAGCCTAACTAGCCCAAAAAGTATTAAATTCGAGGAAAAAAAGAGTACGCTACTCCATAACATGTTTTAATTAATTCAAAACATCAAAGACCACATAAGTCAAATGTAGAATGAATTAATATCTAAACATACCAAACGAAGCGAGAAGAAAAATATCTTCATGCGAATTAAATTCACAACTCAACAAATATCAACCATCGACGTTTAACCTAATTAGATGAACGTTGTGATAAAGTGAGCATATGACACTCGTGTGGGTTAGATATCGAGGATAGAATAATGGTGTAGGGTTTGGTATCCTAATATCCTTAATACGGTAATCATAGCATCACATACATCACGTACATGTGTCAAGGACGGATCGAGAAAGAATCGATTGGTTGAAAGTGGGTTGTATGAGTAGGTCTAGTAACTTAACGAGAAATAAATGGGTATTAGCGGTCTAACCGTGTGTGTACTCTAAGCTATATGCTTGCACTATTAGACGATGGACTCCCACTAACAAGTGGCTACAACAAGGGATAATTCCATTGTTAGCAAAAGGTAATTCGATAATCACCTGGATTAAAAATAGGGTAGACTTGCTAATACCTAGTGGTACTCGGAATTAAAATTTATGAGTATGGTGGAAAGTTAGAAAGGCATTGCATATCACGTGCATCACCCCCACTTACTAAGCTTCGGCTCACCTCATTGTTATTTGCATGTTATGACAGGTAGTAGTGACTATATTATCGATAAGGACGCCGCCGAATCCTTCAAAAGGGCTCATACGTGATACAAACCTAAAGGGATGTTATTTTGATTGTAATTCGGTGTTGGGGTGTTTGTAAATATTTAAACGGCATTGTAAATAAATTGTAATTTGTTTCACTATGAATATTCTTATCATGTAATTTGTATTGTACATATTTCAATATGTAATATGTTATTACGATAACGAGCATGTATGTAGTAGGGTTTAAGTCGGGTTGGACATGTCGGCGTGATACACTCCTCGCCCGGCCATTCTTTTTTGGTAGATAGCAAGTGGGTCGGGGAGGGGGTGCCACTGGGGTGGTAGTAGAGCTATGGTTTAGTTAACTGGGTAGAACCCTAAGTGTCACTCGAGCTTAAGGACCAATGTGCTACTCGATGGGTAACAATTTGAATCTTGATTATTTTTTACAAAAATGTGTATGATTATTATTATGTGATTTTTATGCTAGTATATAATTGTATTCTAGAAATATTAATATTGATAAATATTGTCACTCGTAGATGCCATATTTATTCCGTATACCTCGTATCGCTAGGACGCGCCAACAACTGGCCACCCTAACTACCTACTAAGCCGAGCTAAACAGCTCGACTATGACCCTGCGATCGGGATATAGTAGCCTATGTCACTCGGTTTCATGACTCGATTTAGCGAATAACATTCATTGATGCTTGTTTCTAGCAGTATCGTAGTATGGATTTCCTACGACTAATTCTACGCTCGGACTCTCTTACCAAGAGATCGGTAGTTGCTTGATGAGGTTTGGGAAGGGTTGATAGATCGATTTTGTTATCAAAACCCGGTTCGAGCTTTCCTTTTGGTACGAGCTAGGTGGACCCGTACCCAATGATGTACAGGTTAGGGTGTACCGTTACCTCTAGCTCATGAGTTAGTACGTATTGCATCGGATGACGTTATCGATCGGTGGAGGGTCAAGCACTCCTTCCCATGAAACGCCCGATATGTTGGTTGGACATAATAGATAGTAAATTTATCACGTGGTATAATATTTATCAGTGCATTCCCCGATGTAAATAAGTACACCTTTGATTGTAAATAGAGCATAAAAACTTTTAAAAGGTAAAAGTGCTTGTAAATACCTATTGTGTATGAAATGTTTAATATGTATATATATATATATATATATATATATATATATATATATATATATATATATAATTTTGCATGTAAGTAGATGATTTACATTATATGTTATTTTCAATACCAAAACTAACTTGAGTATGAGATGGCGTGAACAAAGTCGAAACATGCTAAGAAAGTATCCAAGTACAGACAAGAGGTGAAGGTACCTCCAATGATAATGATCACAATCAACAAGATACCTTAAATCGTATGATGGACATGATGTAATAGTAGCATTAAGTAATGCAACAACAGCAAGAAGTCCATATGGAGCAGTATGAGATAGCTCTTAGCCATGCATCAATAGTCCCCACCTTTACCACCCTAGCAAAGGAATGATGTAATGTAGAGGTTTCATAAAATGAATCCTCAAGAATTCTCCAGGGGTGATAACCTAATGATAACGAGAGGAATGGATTAAGTTTTTAGAAGCAATATTCGAATACTTGCAATTTACCAATAATGAGTGAGTATCGTGTGCCATCTTTATGCCGACTAAGGATGCTCGCACATGGTGGGAGAGTGCACGACCGATAGTGGACATGCCTACCTTAACCCGAGAAGATTTAAGGAGGTCTTCTACAACAAATACTTTACTATATACATAAGGGCTAAGAAGATTCAAGACTTCCTAGGACTAAAACAAGATGGAATGTCCGTGGGTGAATATATATGAAAATTTGAACAAGGGTGTAGATTCGCCCCATTCATCACTAGGGATGAAAATTTGAAAATAAATCGATTCTTAGTAGGGTTAAACCCAAAAGTACGAAGCATGGTATGAATGTTTACCGCCCATACCTTTCCAAAAATGGTGGATATGGTGATGTTGGCGGACGAAGATCAAAAGAAGATTACTAAGGAGTTACCATAAAAGAGGCAAGCATTTAAAATGGGAGCCTCTTCATTCGGACCATTAAGACGATTTCCACCTAGAAATTTTAATCGGGGTGGTGGATCAAGAGATGCATAAACTGCTAGATCTACATCATATGCTCCAAGACTAGTACCGAATAGTCAATCGAGACCAATGATGGGCAATCAATCACGACCAATGATGGATAATTAACCTCGATGCAATAGATGTGGGAGATTTCATACTAGGGAATATCATTCGGATGTAAGAACTTGTTTTGTATGCCACAAGCTAGGACACATATCCTACAATTGCCCTCGAGTGCGTAAATCAAATTCGAGGAGGGTACCTACTTGGGTTTACATAATAACCCAAAAGGAGGCCGACAAGAGGGACATGATAGTAATTTACAATAATGTCTCAATCCTTAGCTTGATCGTTTATGTACTGATTGATAGTAGTCCCTTCGAAGAATCTATGGAATTGACGAGCCTAGTCAAGCGGTGTCTTGTATAGATTAAGGATAGGGGATTGGAGGCCGACTTGAGAGTATTGGACCTCCAAGATTTTGATTTAATTCTAGGAATAGATAGGTTAACGAGGCATGGTCCCACCATCAATTATCGAGGTCGAAGGGTAACATTTGACCTACCTAGAAATCGGTCGTTAGAGTTTAAGGTTGATAAGAAGTTTCAACCCGTGCTAGTCATTTTGGCCATAAAGGCTTGAAAGATGATGGAAAAAGGATATAGGGGGTACTTAGCACACGTGGTCGATAGTCGAGTGGAACAAAAGTCAAAACCGGGAGATATAAAAGTAGAAAGGGAGTATTTAGATGTATTTCTATAAAGTTTGACTACGTTACCACTAGAGAGGGAGATAGAATTTGAGATTGATCTAGAGTCGGGCATGACTCCGATTTCTAAAACTCTCATAGGATGGCACCAGTTGAGTTAAAAGAGTCGAAGGTGCAACTACAGGACTTACCTGGACAAAGAATTCATATGCCCTAGTTCCTTACCTTGGGAGCTCCGATACTATTCGTGAAAAAGAAGGATGGTAGTCTAAGGTTATGTATTGACTACTAAGGGTTGAATAGGGTGATAATTAATAATAAGTACCCGTTATCCCAGATTGATGATTTATTAGATCAATTGCAAGGAGCGAGCAGTGTTTTCCAAAATAGACTTACAATCCGGGTATCACCAACTGAGGCTCGGATCGGAGGATGTGAAGAAAACGACATTTAGGATGAGATATGGCCATTATGAGTTCCTAGTAATGTCGTTTGGATTGACTAATGCCCTAGATGAAGGAATATGAATAAAATTACTTGACGCATGATCTAGAACTAGTGTCGGTAGTTTTTGCCCTAAAAATATGGAGACACTATTTATATGGAGTCAAGTGTGAGATATATCGGATCATAAAAGCTTATGATATATATTCACGAAAAGGAGTTGAACATGAGACAAAGAAGGTGGTTAGAGATGGTGAAGGATTATGACTTGTATGATTAATTATCACCCAAGCAAAGCTAATATTGTTGCCGATGCCTTAAGTAGAAAATTGATAGCAATGATGCGAGTAATCCAATCGTCGTTAGTGAAAAACCTACAAAAGCAAAAACTAGAGATAATTTTAGTAAGTCGTGAGAGCATTTTATTAGTTTTGGTAGTCCGACCCACTCTGTAGGAAAGGATTCGGATGGGGTAGCAAACAAATGAAAAATTGAGTGAATTGAAGAAAAACGTAAAGAGTTGGGAAGGAATCTAATTTTGTAGTGGATAACAAAGACATAATTAGATTTAAAAGAAGGTTGTGGGTTCCCTTGGTGGAAGACGTGAAAGAGGACATGCTAAAAGAAGCATAAGCAACTCCCTATTCGATACACCCGAGAGGCACTAAGATGTACCGGGACTTGCAAAGAATTTATTAGTGGCTTAGAATGAAGAAGGATGTAGCTAACTTTGTGGCCAAGTGTCGGATTTGTCAATAGGTAAAGGCGTAACACTAAAGGCTTTTAGGAATGTTAAAATAGTTGGCAATTCATAAATGGAAATGGGAGCATATAACATTGAATTCCATCATGGGATTGCCAAGGTCCGAAAGAGGGTCGGATGCTATCCGGGTGATCGTAGATTGGCTAACCAAATCAATGCATTTTCCTCCAGTCAAAACCACCTATAATCTAAATTAGTACGCCCGATTGTACCTTGATGAAATTGTAAGATTACATGGGATTCTCGATTTCAATTGTGTTAGATCAAGATCCTAGATTCATTATCGTATTTTGGAAGAGTCCGCACAAGGCCATGGGTACGAAGATAAACTTCAACACGGCTTATCATTCACAAATTTATGGACAATCCAAATTAGTGATCTAGATTCGGAAGATATGATATGAGCATGCGTTCGGATTGGTTCAAAAAATGAGAGAGATACGTACGTTTAGCCGAATTTGCATATAACAATCGCTACAAGCTTCAATTGGGATGTCTCCCTATGAAGCTTTGTATGAGCAACAATGTAGATCTCCTATGCATTAGCATGAGATAGGGGAAAGGAAATTGCTGAGACTATAGGTGTTCACTATTTGATGAAAACCTAATAACCGAACCGAACAGACATCGAAATATCAATTTCGATGTGGTTTTTTTTAGAATCTAAAAAAAAATCGAACCGAAATATAGTCGATTTTCGATTTTGGTTTTGGTTTTTTTTAAATTCATTAAAATCGAATAACCAAAATTATTAAATTTTTTGTTTAAATTCATTAGTGAACGACGTCGTTCATTCCAATCCTCACACCCTCACCTCACCCACATGCAAACCTAAGCTAATTGGAGTTAAATCAATTAGCCCATAAACAATTTTTGTTGCATTGATTGCATGAGCCAACTAGCCCAACGCCAAATGACCATAACCAATTCTTGTTTATAATTGCCCAAGGAGGTACATAATTTCTTTCTTGATTCAATTTATAGTTTTTTTTAATAAAAAGATGTGAGATAGTGTTTTCCTTTTCTATGTGAAAGAAAACTAGTTAATTTATAGACCTTGATAATAATTAGTATGTCTCTTTTAAGTAAACACATATAATGTAAAATTGCGCTAAAGAAAGTTGAGTGTTTAAAGTTTTAATATTCTTCATTGTTCAAAAATAACATTGCCATTTAATTAGTAAAGGTTAGCTTATGGCTGTAGTGTTTAACAAGTTACCCAAAATTATTAGTTCTAATTACGTCAAGTTAATTAAAAGTATCTTTTATAAAGATAAATAAGTCAATTATATTTGATCTTCAAAGCATGCTCGTTTCTTTTTAGAAGGAATTATTAAAATGTCTTAATTGTAACACATATTTGACGGTATTATCTATCGATACCGATAGGCAATAACATTTATTATATATTATTAGATTTTATATGGTAATGATGACATCTCATATTATATATATATCATTGATATTATATTAGTAATGCATATTGAGGAGTAGTAAAATAATAGTAAATAGACAGAGTTCAATGAGATTGAAAAACGTATAGCTATAGGAACATAGCCTAAAAATCACAATGCAAATACTAAATTTATTTTTTCGAAAGTGCATGATCCTTTAAAAAATCAAAAGTATAGATAATTACGAGTGAAAACCGACTTACCGAATAAAAAAACCCGATATATTTCAAAACCTAATCGAAAAATCAAATAATAATTCAATTTGGTTTCGGTTATTTTTTTTGGACAATTCAATTAACCAAAAATCGATCAAAAAATTTTGAAACCGAAACGAATTACCGAACGACCACCCCTAGTTGGGACCAAAGCTGGTGTAGCAAACGACCGAATTGGTGGAAAAGATCCGCCAATGGATGAAAATAGCTCAAGGAAGATAGAAAAGCTACACCGATAAGAGGAGGAAGGATCTAGAGTTTATAGTTGGTGACTATGTATTCTTAAACGTTTCACCAATGAGGGCGTACTACAATTTGAGAAAAAGGAGAAGTTAAGTTTGCGATACATTGGACCATTTGAAATACTAGACCAAGTAAGCGATAAGGCCTATTACCTATTGCTGCTACCATCGTTAGTGGGAGTACATAATGTATTCCATGTTTCATGATAAGGAAGTGTGTAGGAGAGCCAAGTCAAATTCTAGGGACAGAGCCACCAAATCTCACTCCAAATTTAACATATGAAGAAAGACTAATCCAGATTCTTAATAGGCGAGGTCAAACAGTTAAGGAATAAGGAGATTAGTTTAGTTAATGTTTTGTGAAAAAATTATAACCTCGAGAAAATGACTTGGGAATAGGAGGAAGAAATGAGAGATACATACCCGGAGTTGTTCGAATAAGACAATTTCAAGGATAAAATTTCTTTCACGGGGAGTGAAATGTAATCATCGTGAACATTCTTAACTATAAATATAAACATTATGGAATATATATACTACATCCGAGTGTGGTAGAATGTGCTATTTTGTATTCCTAAATACCTAGAACATATCATACAAGTGAGAAAAGGATTCTAAAGTAAGGGAAAGTTGGAAAAGTTTTAGGAGGAAATTACTAAATTAATTAGGGAGAAGAATGCTGAAAATTTTTTTTGGTACGTGTAGTCTTCATGACACCATAAGAAATTAATGCTTAAAATGTATGATGTGTGTTAAATTAAATCTATTTTTCTTGAGATTAATGGTTTAACTGGTAGAGGAATCAAGTAGGCAAAATCGGTGTTCTTGAGAATTAGATTCTGTCTGAAGTTTGTGTGGCTTGTTCAAGGATTTTAGGTTGATTTCTAGGTGAAGCTTAAAGAATAAAAGTTGTTGATATATGTCTGAAATATCCCTCTATAAAATATTTTTCTTATTAGGTTTATATAGAAAACGTTATGCTCGTTTTAGTATATACTATTCTAGATGAACTATTACTTGGATAGATTGATCCTTAAACTTCAAAAATATGTTATTAATCATGTGATTGGTATTTTAACCTAAATTTTGGATTTTTTTGAATTAATATATCATGTTTCTAAAATAAAAATTATAGGTTTTAATTGTGTCCAGAAATGGGACATTGTTGCTTGATAAGGGGCCGCCCTGTAATACGGCTACTACAATCAGATTTGAGGTGTATGTGTATGACTCGGAGCTAAACTAGCGTAAGGGACTTTTTCACTAGAAAAAAATTAGATTGAAGACTTAGTTAGCCTAATTGTCTAGTTGGTTGACCATTAGACACCTAAGCACCTTAATTAAATGCTTGGAAGCCAACTCACCCCTAAAACCATTCAAACTCACCACTTGTCCCATGACTCACCCAATTTCCTTACACTTTGTTAAATTGCTTTGAGACACTCGTAACCTTGGATTTATGGGAAAGAAAAGCAAGTATATATTTTAGTAAAATGGGAAGATGGATAAAAATTTTAGGCTAAAACCGTAGACTCAAAGGAAGAGAGAAAAATCCATTTGTGAGAAAAGTGAGAGAAAGTCATGGTAAGGAAAGAGAGAAAAAGAAAAGAAAGAGAAGGAAGGAAATAAAAAGAGGAAAAGCTAGGGAAAAATCCTAATTAAATCTATCTAAGTAAGTGGGTTTCTTTAGTTCTTTATGCCATTTAATTGATGTTATTATAATTGGCTAAGCTTGTGTTTATGTTATGATGTGTTTTGTTGGCTTGATTGTGTTGGTTAGGTTGTTCCATGATTGGTAATTGCTATGGTTTGATTGTGATGGTTAGTTATGTGGTTATTTGTTAAAGCTTAGAAAGCCTTGTATATAGCTAGATTTATGTTTTGGTGGATGTGAATGATTGAATTGGGTTTGACCGAAACTTGGTAGATTAATTTAGGATTGATATGGACCTAGCAAGGTAAAATAGGAAGGAAGAAAAGATGGAATTTTAGGATTTTCCTAGAGTCATATTTGGCCAAGAATAGTGAAAATGGACTTCCTTTGGTACTTAAGACTTGGTTTAGTTAGTTTTTCAAAAAGAAAGGAAAAGAAAAGTCATATAAAAACAAAGACAAATTTCTTGCTACTTTAGGGACCATTCGATCAACCTTGGAAAAAATGGGGGTTTTCGGTTACATTAAACAATTTGGTAATTACTAATTCAATTAGGCCCCAAATAAGGATAAAAATAATGCTAGAAAGTTAAGATTGTGAAGAGAAACTAAAAATTCGACTTAACATTTTTAGGAGCCTAACTCGCCTAAAAAAGTGTTAAATTCGAGAGAAAAAAAAGTACGTTACACCATAACATGTTTTAATTAATTGAAAACATCACAAATCACATAAATCGAATGTAGAATGAATTATGTCTAAACATACCAAATGAAGCTAAAGAAAAATATCTTCATGCAAATTAAATTCATAGCTCGGCAAATATCAACCGTCGATGTTTAAACCAAATTAGGTGAACGCTACGATGAATTGAATGTATGACCTCGTGTGGGTTAGATATCGGGGGTGGAATAATGGTGTAGGGTTTGGTACCCCAGTATCCTTAATATGGTAATCATAGCATCACATGCATCATGTACATGTGTCGGGGATGGACTAAGAAAGAATCAATTGGTTGAAAATGGGTTGTATGAATAGGTGCGGTAACCTAACGGAAATAAATAGGTATTAGTAGTCCAGTTCGTGTCCATACTCTAAGTTGTGTGTTTGCTAATAATTCCATTGTTAGCAGAAGGTGATTCGAGTAATCATCCGGGTTAAAAATAAAGTAGACTTACCTGGCATTATATATCACGTGCATCACCCCACTTATTGAGCTTTAGCTCACCTCATTGTTATTTGCATGGTATGACAAGTAACGATGAATGTAGCATCGATAAGGCTCATATGTGACACAAACCTAAGGGGGTGTTATTTTGATTGTAATTCGGTGTTGGGGTGTACGTAAATATTTAAAAGGCATTGTAAATCAATTATAATTTCTTCCATTGTGAATATTCTTGTCATGTAATTTGTATTGTACATAGTTCAATATGTAATATGTTGTTACTATACTAGCATTACATAGTAGGGTTTAAGTCGGGTTGGACGTGTCGGCGTGACACGCTCCTCACCTAGCCACTCCTTTTAGGTAGATAGCAAGTGGGTCGGGGAGGGGGCACCACACCTTTTCTCTCTCTTTTACCATTCCCCTTCTCTACCTCTTTATCTCCCTCTCTCTTCCTTGATCACCACCCATCTACCTCTCTCAATCCCCGACTCTCTTTATCACGCACTCTCTCACCCTCACACTTTCCTTCTCTCACTCCCTCTCTATCTCTCCCTCTCTTCCTCTCTCTCTCCCTCTCTCCCTATTTATCTCTCTACCTTTCCCTCTCCTCTCCCTCCCTCTTTCAATCCCTCTCTCCTTCTCTATCCCCTTGACTTTCTCACTCTCCTTCTCTCTTTTCTCCCTCTTTCTCCCACTCTTCTTTTCATTTTCCCTTGCTCTCCCTCTCTCTCTCTCTCCCTCTCTCACTCTAGTTCCCTTTCTCTCCCTCTCCTTATCTCACTCCTTTACTCTCTCCCTCTCTCTCTCTATCTCTCTCTTCCTTTTCTCTCTCCCTCTTTTTACTCACCATCTCTTTCTCTCTCCTTCTCTCCCTCTCCTCCTCCCTCTCTCCCTCTTTCTCTTTCCCTCCCTCTCTTTCTCTCTCCTACTCTCTCCCTCTCTTTCCCCTTCTATCTTTCTCCCTCTCCCTTATCTCTTCCTCTCCCTCTCCCTCTCTCCCTCTCTGTCACTCCTTCTCTATATCTCATTCCCTTTCTCTCTCTCACTCTCTCCATCTCTCCTTTCCCTTTCTTTCTCCCTCTCTTTATCTCACCATCTCTTTCTCTCTCCTTCTCTCCCTCTCCTTCTCCCTCTCTCCCTATTTCTCGTTCCCTCCCTCTCTTTCCCCCTTTCTCCTTCTTCCTATCCTTTATCTCCCCCTCTCTCCCTCTCTTTCCCCCTCTCTCCTTCTTGCTCTCCCTTATCTCCCCCTCTCTCCCTCTTCCTCTCCCTCTCTCCCTCTCTATCAGTCCTTCTCCATCTTTGACACTCTCCCTCTCTTTTATTCCAATTCCCACAATCCCCCTCTTCCTATCTCTCTCCCTCTCCTACCCTCTCCCTCTCCCCCTTCATCCCTCTACTTCCCTCTCCCTCTCTCCCTCTCCCCCTCTCTCTATCACTCTCTTGCCCTCTTCCTCTCTCTCATCCCTTTCCCTCTCCATCCCTCACCCTCTCCCTCTCCCCATTTGTTCCTCTCCTTCGCTTTCTCTCTCCCTCCTTTTCTCTTCCTCCCTCCCTCTCTTTGTCTCTCTTCTCCATTTCCCTCTTTATCTCTCTATCTCCCTTTCTCTTCCTCTCTCACTACCTCTCTATCTACCTCTCTCCCCATATATTCTCTCTCCCTTTCACACTCTCCATCTCTTTCTCCCTCTCTTTCTCCCTCTCCCTCTCCCTTACTCTCTCATCTGTCTCTATCTCTCCCTCCCCCTCTTTCCCTCCCTTTCCCTCCCTCATTCTATCTCCCATTCTCCCTCTCTCCCTCTCCTATTTAACTTCTCTCTCCCATTCTCCCTCCCCCTCTCCCTCTCTTTTTTACTTCACTCTGCTTTTCTCTTTCTCTCTTCCTCTTTCTAGCTTGCTTTCTCTTTCTTTTTCTATCTCTTCATCCTTCTCTCCCTCTCTCTATCTCCCTTAGTCTCTCCTCCTTCCCTATCCCCCTTTCTCTCCCTTTCTCTATATCCCCCTCTCTCTCATTCTCTCCTAAACTCGCCTCCTTTCAAACTCTCCCTCTCTTTCCCTCTCCCTCTCTCTATCTTTCTCTCGCCTCTCTCTCACTCCTCTATCTCTCCCCCTGACTCTCCCACTCTCTCTCCCTCTCTTCTTTTTCTTCTTCTCCCTCTCCTTCTCTCACTCCCTTTGTCTCTCCATCTCCCTCTCCCTTTGTCTCTCCATCTCCCTCTCCCTCTCTCTCCATCTCTCCCTTCCCTCTCTCTCGCTTCTCCTCCCTTTCCTTATCTCACTATCTCTTTCTCTCTCCTTCTCTCCCTCTTTTTCCTTCTCTCCCTCCCTCTCTCCCCCTCTCTCCCTCTCTCTCTCTCTCCACTCTCTCCCTCTCTTTCCCCCTCTCTCCCTCTTCCTCTCCCTTCCTCTTTCTCTCCCTCACTCTCTCTCATTCCTTCTCTACCTTTAACACTCTCCCTCTCTCTCATTCCCATTCTTATTATCCCTCCTTTCCTACCCTCTCCCACTCCCTCTCCCCCTTCATCCCTATCCTTCCCTCTCCCACTACCCCTCTCGTTCTCCCTTCCTCTCCCTCTCACTCGCTCCCCTCTCCCTCTATCTCCATTACCCTCCCCCTCTCTCCTTATCTTTCTGTTGCTCTCCCTCTCTCGCTCTCCCTCTTCTTCCCTTTCTCCCTCTCTCTAGCTCTCTCTCTCACTCTTTCTCCCTCCCCCTCTCTCTTTCTCTCTCGCCTCCTCCTCTCGCTCTCTTCTTCTCTCCTTTCCTCTCTCCCTCTCACCCTCTCTTTATATCTTCCTTTCTATCTTTTCTTCTCCCTCTATCTCCCTCTCTCTCTCTCTCTCTCTCCTTCTTCCTCTCCTAATCTTTCTCTCACCTTCTCTCTCCTTTCTCCCTCTCACTCACTCACTCTCTCCCTTTCTCCCTCTCGCTCACTCGCTCTCTCCCTCCTTCTCTCCCTCTATCTCACCCTCTCTCTTCTCTCTCTTTCTCTCTCCCACTCCTAATCTCTCCCTCTCTTTCCCTCTATCTCCCTCCTTCTCCCCCTTCTACCCACACTCTCTCACTATCCCTCTTTATATCTCTCTCCCCTTTCTCTCTCTCTTCCTTTATTTCTTTCTCTCTATCTCTCTCCCTCTCCCCCTACTATCTCTCTCAATCCCTCCCTCGCTCTATCTCCCTCTCGCTCTTTATGCTTGTTTTCCTCTCTCCTTATATCTCCATCCCTATCTCCCTCTTCCTATCTCCCTCTTTATGTCTCTCTCTACATCCCTCCCTTATCCTTATTTCTCTCTCCCTTTCTATCCCTCCCCTTATCTTTATTTCTCTCTTCCTCTCTCATCGTCTATCTTTTTCTCTCCTAACCTCCCTCTTCCTCCCGCTCCCTTCCCTAATCTATGTCCCTCTCTCTATCTCTCTCCCTTTTTATCTCTCTCTCCTAATCTCTCTCCATTTTTATCTTTTCATCTCCCTCTCTCCATCTCCACCTCTGCACCATTCTCTCTTGCCTCGTCCCTTTCTTGCTTGCTCCTTCTTTCCCTTCCTTTCTCCCTCTCACCCTTTCTCTATCTCTTCCCTTCTCTTTCCCTCTCTTCCTACTTTCTCACTCTATCTCTCTCCCTCTCTATCTCCTCTCTCCCTTTATCTCTCTCTCTCTCTCTCACTACCCCTCTCCTTTTCCCTCTCCCGATCTCTCTCCCTCTTTCTCTCTCACCCTTTCTACATCCCTCTCTCCCTTCCTCTTTCTCTATCACCATCTCTCTCCCTCTTTTTCTCTCTCTATCCCTTTTTTCCCTCTCACTCTCTCCTTACCTCACTCTCTCTATCCCTTTTCCCTCTCATCGGCTCCTTATCTCACTCTCTCTCACTCCTTCTCTCTCCCTTACTCCTCTCTCCCTCTCTCCTCTACCTCTTTCTCCCTCTCTTTACGTCTCGCCCTCTATCTCTCTCGATCCTTTCCTCACTCTCTCTCTCCCTCTCTCTCTCCTTCTCTATCTCCCTCTCTTTCTTCCTCTCGTTAACTCCCTCTCTATGTCTCCCTCTCCATCCCTCTCCTAGTCTTTATTTCTCTCTCTCTCTTCATCCCTCCCCTATCTTTATTTCTCTCTCCCTCTCTCTATCTATCTATGCCTCTCCCTACCACTCGTTCCTTCCTCTCCTTATCTCTCCCTCCCACTCTCTCCCTCAATCTCTTCCTCCTTCTCCCTCCCCTAATCTCTTTCTCTCCTCACTATCCATATCTCTAGCTATCTCTTCCTCTCTCTATCTAACGCTCTCTATCTCTCTCTTCCTCTCTCTTACTCCCACTCCTAATCTCTCTCCCTTATTTCTCTCTTTCTCCTAATCTCTCTCCCTTTCTCCCTCTTTCTCTCCCACCCTCTCCCTTCCGTCCTTTTCTCCGTCTTACCTTCCTTCTCCCTCCCTTCCCTCTCCCTATCCCTTTTTGCCCCTTCTCTCTCGCTTTCTCCCTTTCTCTATCCCTATTTCCTTACCTCTCTCTCCCCCTCTCTCCCTCACTCCCTCTATCTCCTCTCCCACCATCCCTCTCTCCCTTTTTCCCTCTCCCAATCTCTCTCCCTCTCTCTCCCTCTTTTTCCTCTCTCTCCCCCTCTCTCACTCTCTCTCTATTTCTCTCTTTCTTCCACTCCCTCTCCCCTCTATCTTTCTCCCTCTCTCGATCTATATCTCTCATTCTCTCTTACCCTTTATCTCTCTCCATCCCTCTCTCTCCTTCTATTTCCTTCTCCCCTCCCTTTCCCACTCTCTCCCTCTCCCTCTCTCTCCCAATCCCCCTTCTCTCTCTCTCTCTTCCTCCCTCGGTCCTTATTTCTCTCTATTTCTCCCCTTACCCTCTCTCCCTCCCTCCCTCTCTCCCTCCCTCCCTCTAACTCTCCCTATCACCCTTCCTCCTTCCCCCTGAAGGACCGGGAGAGAGAGGGAGAGGGAGAAGGGGAGAGAGGGAGGAGGGAGAGGGTGAAGAGGATAAAGGAAAAGAGGGAAAGGGAGGGAGTAATAGATAAAAAGAGAAAGAGAGAGAGGTAGGGAGAGAGGGAGTGAGACGAGAGGGAGAGGATGAGGGAGATAGAAGGGAGGGAGAGAGATAGAGAGTGAGGGAGACAGGGAGAGAAGGAGGGAGAGGGAGATATAGAGAGTGAGAGGGAGAGACAAGGGAGAAAGAGAGAGAAAAGAGAGGGAGAAGGAGATGGAGAGGTGGGAAAGAGTGATAGAGGTAGAGAGAGGGTAAGAGAGAAGAAGAGGGAGTGAGGGAGGAAGAGAAAGGATAGGAGGGAGAGGGAGAGGGAGAGGGGAGAGAGAGAGGGTGAGAGTGAGAGAAAGTGTGAGAAGGAGAGAAGGAGGGAGAGAGAGAGTGTAAGAAATAAGGAGAAAAGGAAAGGCAAGAAGGGAGAGAGAGGCGAAGAAGAGGTAGAGGGAGAGGGAGAGAGAAAGAGAGGGAAAGAGAAGGAGGGAGAGAGAGGCAAAGTAAGAGAGGTAGAGAGGGAGGAAGGGGTGAGAGTGAAGGATTGAGAGAAAAAGAGAGGAAGAGGATAGAGAGAGGGAGAGAAAAGGAGGGAGAGAGGAAGGGAGAGAGAAGTAATAAAAAGTAGAGAGAAATAGTGATAGAGAGTGAGTGAGAAGAGAGAAGGGAGAGAGGGAAAGGTATAGAGGGAGATGAAGAGGAAGATAGAGAAGGAGACGAAGATGAGATAGAGAGAAAGAGAGGGAGAGTTTAAGAGAGGGGAGAGAGAAGCAAGAGTTAGAGACAAAGAGGGAGAGAGATGGAGCGAAAGCGACAAGAAGAGAGGTAGAGAAAGAGATGGAGAAAGTAGGAGAGAAGGAGAGAGAGGGAGAGAGGGAAAAAGAGAGGGAAAGTGCAAGGAGAGAGAGAAAGGGATAAAGGGAGAGGAGGGAGAGAAGGGGAGATGAAGAGAGAGAAAGGGAAGGATGGAAGAAGAGAGAGATAAAGAGGGAGAAAGGGAGAGAGGGATAAAGGGAGAGGGGGATAGATAGAGGGAGAAAGGGAGATAAAGGGAGAAAAGAGATAAGGAAGGGAATAGGAAGGAGAGAGAGGAAAGGAAAGAAAGGGAGAGAAATAAGAGAGGGAGGAAGAAAGAGAAGGAGAAAGAGGGAGATAGGGGGAGATAGGGAGAGGTCGAAAGGAAGAGGGAGAGGGGGAGATAGGGAGAGGCATAGAGAGGGAGATAAAAAGTGGTAGAGAGGGAGAGGGAGAGAGAGGGAGCTCCTCTCTCACTCCACTTACTCTTCCTCTCTTTCTCCCTCTCTCTCCTTTCCTTCTCTTCCTTCCTCTCTTGTGCACTCTCCTTCTCTCTCTCTCCCACCCTCCTTCCTTCCCTCTTTCTCTATCTCCCTTTCTCTCTCCCTCTCTTACTATCCCCTAGTCTCTAACCCTTCTTCTCTCTCTAACTCTCCCTCTCTGTCTTCCTACTAAACCTATTCCCTCTCCCTCTCTCCCCCTCTCTCCATCTTCCCCTCTCTATCTCCTTCCTTCTCCCTCTCCCTCTCCCTCTTTCTCTTTATCTCTACTCCCTCCCTCTATCCTCTCATTATCTTTTTCTCTCTCTCCCTCCCTCTCCTCTTTCCCCTCTCTCTTCCTCTGTTATCTTCCTCTCTTCCTCCCTCCCTCTCTACCAATGTCTCTCTCTCACTCTTTGTCCCCCTATATCTCTCTCATTGTCTATTTTTCTCTCTTTGTCTCTCACCTTTTTCCCTCTCTCTTACCCTTTCTTCATCTCCCTCTCCCTCCCTCTCTTTTTCTATCTCTATCTCCTTCTCCCTCTCTCTTTCTCTCTCTATTTCCCTCTCCCTTCATCTCTCCCAATCTCTTCCCTCTCCCTCTCTCCCTTTCTCCCCCTCTCTCACTTTTTTCTCCCTCTTTTCCTCTCTCTCTATCTGTCCATCTCCCTCTCTCGCTCTCTCTTTGTCTCTCTCTCGTTCCCTCTCTTTTTTCTCCTTTCTCCCTCTCTACCTTCCTCTCTTGCCCTCTCTCCCTTTCTCTCTCCCTCTTTCTCCTTCCTAGCCTCTCTCTCTAATTTTCCCTCTTTATCTCTCTCCTCTACCTCTCTCTCTCTTCCTCCTTATCTAACTCCTTCCCTACCTCTCTCCCATTTCTCTCTCTCTCTTTCTCTCTCTTATTCTCTCTATTTCTCTCCCTCTCCCTCCCTCCTAACCTCTCTCTCCCTCTCTCCCTCCCAACCTCTCTCTCCCTCTCTCCCTCCCAACCTCTCTCTCCCTCTCTCTCTATCTCTCTCCCCCTCTCCCTCCCAACCTCTCTCTCCCTCTCTCTCTCTATCTCTCTCCCCCTCTCCCTCTCTCTCCCTCCCTCCTAATTTACCCCTCCCCCTTCCTCTCTCCCTTTCCCTTCTCTCTATCTCATTCTCTCTATTTCTTTCCCTCTCCCTCCCTCTCCCTCTCTATCCCTTACTCCCTCTCCATCTCTCTTCCTCCTCTCCCTCTTATCTCTGTCTCTTCCTCTTTCTCTTTGTACTCTCTATCCCTCTTCGTCTCCCTTTCTCTATTCTCCCCCTGTTTCCCTCTCTCTCTCTCCCTACCTCTCTCTTCCTATCTCCCTCCATTCTCTCCCTCACTATTTACCTCTCTCCTTCTCTCTTTCCCTCTCCCTCTCACTCTCTCTCCCTCACACTCTTTCCCCTCCTCACCCCATCTATCTATCTATCTCTTTCTCCCCCTCTCACTCTCCTTCCCTTTTTATCTCTCCTTCTCCCCCTCATTCTTTCCCTCCCTCCCTCTATTTCCCTCTCTCTATCCCTTTCCCTCTTTTTCCTCCCCTACAGCTCTCCTTTCATCTTTCTCTTTCTTTCTCTCCCTTTCCCTCCTCTCCCTCTCTCTTTCTTGCATTATCCATCTCCCTCTCTCTCCTTATCTCTCCCTCTCCTTCTCTCCCCCTTCTATCTCCCTCTCTATCTCTTTCCCTCTATCTCTCTCTTCCTCTCTCTCACTCCCTCTCTATCTCTCCATCCCTCTCTATCCCTCTTTTTAGCTCTCTGTCCGCCTCTCACTCTCCTTGTCTCCCCTTCATCCTCTTACTCTCTTACCCTCTCTCTCCTACTCTATCTCACCTTCCCTCTCTCCCTCTCTCTCTCCCCATCTCACGTTTTTCTCTCTCTCCTACCCCTCTCTCCTTCCTCTTTCTCTCTCCTATGTCCTCTCTCCTTCCTCTCTCTTTCTTTCTTCCTTTCTACCTCTCTCTTACTCTCCCTCTCCCACTCTCCCTCTCTCTCCCCCCTCTTTTTGTCTTCATCCTTATCTCTCTCCCATAATATCTCTCCCCCTCTCTCTTTTCTCCCTCCCTCTCTGTCTTCCTCTATCTATATCCCTCCTTTAACTCTCTCTCCCCTCTTTCTAGCTTTCTTACCCCCTACTTCTTTCTCTTTCTCTCTCACTCTCTCACTCTCTACCTTTATCTCTACCTTTCTCACCCTCACTTTCTCCTTCTCTCTCCCTCTCTTTCCCTCTCTATCTCTCCCTCTTCCTCGATCTCTCTCTCTCTTTCTTTCTCTCCCTTTCAATCTCTCCCTCTCTCCCCTCTATGTCTCCTTCCTCTCGCCCTCTCTTTCTCTCTCTCCCTCTCCCTATATCTCCTTTCCTTTACCTCTCTTTTGCCTTGTCTCTCTCTCTCTCTCCTTTCCTCTATCTCTCCCTCTCTTTATTTCTCTCTCCCTCTCTATATATATCTCCCTTTTCCTTTCTCTCCCCCTCTCTCTCCCTCATGCTCTCCCTCTCTCTCGTTCTTTTTCCTGTCCCTCTCTCCCTCTCCCTCCCACTCTCTTTTCTTGTCTCTCCCTCTCTCCTTCTTTTTCTTTTCTCTCTTCCTTTAGCTTCTTTTACCCTCTCTCTCTTTCTTCCTCTGTCTCTCCCCTCTCTCCCTCTTTTTCCCATCTCTATCTTTCTCACCCTCATTCTCCCCTTCCTCTTCCTCTCTCTCTCTCCTTTTCTTCCTCTCTCTCATAATCTCTCTCATTCAATCTCTCTCTTTCTGTTTCTCTCTTCTTCTCCCTCTTTCTTTATCCTTCTCTCCTTCTCTCTTTCCATCTCTCTCCCCCTCTCCCTCTCTATGTCACTCTCTCCCTCACTCTCCCACTCGCCTTTCTTTCCCCTATCCTTATTCCCCCTCTCTCTCACACTTGCTCTCTCCCTCTCTTTCCCTCTTTCCCTCTCCCTTTACTCACTACCACTCTATCCCTCTCTTCCTCTCTCTCTTTCTCCATCTATATTTCTCCCTTTCTCCATCTCTCCTTTCTCTCTCTCTCTCCCTCTCTCTTCCTCCCTCTAGCTCTTTATCTCTCTCACCACCCCTCACTCTCACTCTCACTCTCTCTCCTCATCTCTCTCCCTCTCCCTCTTCCTTTTCCTTCTCTCCCACTCTCGGTCTCTCCCTCTTCTATCTCCCTTCCTCTCCCTCTCTCCCTTTCTCCTTTTTTACCTTTCTCTCTTTTGTGCTATCTCTCTCTCCACCTTCCTTTCCTCTCTCCACCCTCCCTCTTTCCCTCTTTCTCTTATGCTCTCTCCATTCTCTCTCTCCCCCTCTCTCCCTTCCTTTCTCCCCTCTCTTTCCCTTTTTCTCCCTCTTTCACTCTCTCCCTCTCTTTTTATCTTCCTCTCTCCCTCTACCCCTCACTCCCTCTCTCCCTCCCCTCTCTCACCCTCTCTCATCCTCAATCTCTCTCTCTTTTTCTCTTTCCCTCTTTCTCTTGCCCTTTCTATTTCTCTCCCTCTCTCCCCCTTAATCTCTATCTTTCTCTCACCCTCTTAATTTCTCTTCTTCTTTCGCTCTCCATCTCTCTCTCTATCTCTTTCTCACTCTCTCTCTCTTCTTCTTTTAAGGAGAGAGAGGGAGAAAGGGAGGGTGGGAGAGAAAGGGAGATGGAGATATATATAGGGGGAGAGATAGATAAAGAAATAGAGCTAAAGAGGGAGAGAGGGTAGGGAAGAGGAATAGGGAAAATGAGAGAGAGGAAGAGAGAGAGATGGATAAGGAGAGAGGGAGAGAGGTAGTGAGAGGGGGAAGAGAGAGAGGAAGGGAGAGAGAGAGGGAGATGGAGAGAAGGATAGAGAGGGAGAGAAAAGGTGGAGAGAGGGAAAAGGAGAAATAGGGGGAGAGAGAAGGAGAGAGTGAGGGAGAGAGAGAGGTAGGGAGAGATAGATGGGGAGACATAAAGAGAGGAGAGAGGGAGGGAGAGAGAGGGAGAGAGGGAGGGAGGGAGGTAGAAGGGGAGAGAAAGATAGAGAGGGTAAAGGAGAGATGGAGAGAGATAGGGAGAGGGAGAGAGAGTTAGGAAGAGAGTGAAGAATAGTGAGGGAGACTTAAAGAGATGGATAGAGAGGGACAAAGAGGGAGAGAAATAAAAAGGGTGAGTGAGGGAGGGGAAAGAGAGATGGGAAGAGAGAAAAAGAGAGAGATATTAAGGGAGAAAAAGAGGGAAAGAAAAGGACATAATAAAGAGAGCGAGGGAGAGGAGAGTGAGAGAGAGAGGGAGAGAAATATTAAGAGAGAAAAGAGGGGAGAGAGAAAGAGAGATAATACAGAGAGGGAGAGAAAGAGGGTGTGAGAGAAAGAGAGTAAGAGTGGGAGAGAGATAGGGAGAGGGAGAAAGAGATTCATATATAGGGAAAGAGAAGGAGATAGAGAAAGAGAGGGGGAGAGAGAGAAAGGGGTAGAGCAAGAAGGGAGATAAGGAGGTAGAGATAGATAGAGAGAGGGATAGAGAAAGAGAAGGAGAGGGAGAGAGCAAGGGGAGAAGGTAAGGAGAGAGGGGAGGAAAGAGAGTAGGGAGATAAGGAGATAAATAGAAAGGGCGAGAGAGAGTCGAGGAAAGAGAGAAGAAGAAAAGAGCGAAAGGGGAGAGTGTCAAAGAGAGGGAGACATAGTTATAGAGGAGGGAGGGAGAGAGATAGAGAGATAGAGAGAGAAAGAAAGAGGGAGAGAGAGTGATAAAGAGATGGAAGGAGGGAAGAGAGAGAGAGAGAGGTAAATAAGGGGTAAGAGTGGAAAGGAGAGAAAGGGAGAGCGTAATAAACAAAGGGAGAGAGGGATAGAGAGAGGGAGAAGGAGAGATTAAGAGGGAGAGGTAGAGATGGAGAGATAGAGAGAGGGAGAGAGAGAGAAAGAGAGAAAGAGAGAAAGAGAGGGAGACAAAGAGCAAGGAGAGAGAAAGGGAGAGAAGGAGAGAAAAAGAGAGAATGGGAGAGATAGAGAGGAAAAGTGGTAAGGAGAAAGAATGTGAGAAAGGAAGAGAATAAATGGGAGAGATAGAGAGGAAGAGAGATATATAGAGGGAGTCGGAGAGAGGGAGAGAGACGAGAAAGGAGAGAGAAAAAGAGAGGTAGAGGGAAAGGGATAAAGAGAGGGAGAGAGGGAGAGGGAGATATATATAGGGGGAGAGACGGATAAAGAATAGAGCTAGAGAGGGGTAGGGAAGAGGAATAGGGAAAATGAGAGAGAGGAAGAGAGAGAGAGGGATAAGGAGAGAGGGAGAGAGGTAGTGAGAGGGGGAGAGAGAAAGGAAGAGAGAGAGGGAAAGATAGAGAGGAAGGGAGAGAGAGAGGGAGATGGAGAGAAGGAGAGAGAGGGAGAGAGAGGGTGGAGAGAGGGAGAGGGAGAAATAGGGGGAGATAGAAGGAGAGAGTGAGGGAGAGAGAGAGAGTAGGGAGAGATAGAATGGGAGACATAGAGAGGGGGAGAGAGGGAGGGAGGTAGAGAGGGAGAGAAAGATAGAGAGGGTAAAGGAGAGATGGAGAGAGATAGGGAGAGGGTGATAGGGAGAGGAAGAGAGTGAAGAATAGTGAGGGAGAGCTAAAGAGATGGATAGAGATGGACAAAGAGGGAGAGAAATAAGAAGGGTGAGTGAGGGAGGGGGAAAGAGAGATGGGAAGAGAGAGAAAGAGAGAGATATTAAGGGAGAAAAAGAGGGAAAGAAAAGGACATAATAAAGAGAGTGAGGAATAGGAGAGTAAGAGAGAGAGGGGAGAGAAATATTAAGTGAGAAAGAGGGGAGAGAGAAAGAGAGATAATACGGAGAAGGAGAGAAAGGAGGTGTGAGAGAAAGAGAGAGTAAGAGTGGCGAGAGAGATGGGGAGAGGGAGAAAGAGATTCATATATAGGGAAAGAGAAGGAGATAGAGAAAGAGAGGGAGAGAGAGAAAGGGATAGAGCAAGAGGGAGATAAGGAGAGCGGAGATAGATAGAGAAAGGGATAGAGAAAGAGAAGGAGAGGGAGAGAGTGAGGGGAGAAGGTAAGGGAGAGAGGGGAGGAAGAGAGAGTAGGGGGATAAGGAGACGAATAGAAAGGGCGAGAGAAAGTCGAGGAAAGAGAGAAGAAGAAAGAGAGAAAGGGGAGAGTGTCAAAGAGAGGGAGACATAGTTATAGAGGAGGGAGGGAGAGAGAGATAGAGAGATAAAGAGAGAAAGAAAGAGGGAGAGAGAGTGATAAAGAGATAGAAGGAGGGAAAGAGAGAGGGAGAGGGGGAGAGAGAGGTAAATAAGGGGTAAGAGTGGAAAGGAGAGAAAGGGGAGAGCGTAATAAATAGAGGGAGAGAGGGATAGAGAGGGAGAGAAGGAGAGATTAAGAGGGAGAGGTAGAGAAGGAGAGATAGAGAGAGGGAGAGAGAGAAAGAGAGGGAGACAAAGAACCAAGGAGAGAGAGAGGGAGAGAGGGAGAGAAAAAGAGAGAGAATGGGAGAGATAGAGAGGAAAAGTGGTAAGGAGAGAGAAGAGAATAAATGGGAGAGATATAGAGGGAGAGAGATATATAGAGGGAGTCGGAGAGAGGAAGAGAGATAGGAAAGGAGAGAGAAAAAGAGAGGTAGAGGGAAAGGGATAAAGAGAGAGGGAGAGAGGGCAAGAAAGGGGAAAGGAGATGGGGAGAGAGAAATAAAGGATCATAGGGAGAGAAAGCATGAGAGAGGTGGAGAGAGTGTGAGTGGGGGAGAGAGTGAGAAAAGAAGGAGAGGAGAGAGAGGGAGCTATAGAGGGAGAGAGAATAAAGAGAGGGAGAGGAAAAAAGAGGGAGGGAAAGAGGGAGAGAAGGGGAGAGAGTGAGAGGGAGCAAGATAAACAAAGAGGGAGAGAAGAAAGAGAGAGAGGAAGGGAAAGAGAGGGAGGGAGTGGAAGAAGAGAGAGACGGGGAACGAGATGGAAGAAGAGAGGGAGAGAGAGGAGGAAAGAGGTAGAGAGAAGGAGGGAGAGAGAGTAAGAGAGAGGGAGTGATAAAAAGATAGAGTGAAAGAGAATGGGAGAGAGAGAGGGAAGGAGAGTTAGTGAGGCGATAAAAGAGAGGGAGTATGAGGGAGGGAGAGAGGGAAAGAGAGAGGAGAGAGTGAGGGAGAAGGAGAGAGAAGGAGAGAGAAGAAGCGAGAGAGAGGGAGAAAGAATGAGGAAGAGATTGGAGATAAAGGAGGAGTGAGGGGGAGAAAGAGAGGAGAAAATGGTGAGAGAGAAAGGGAAAGACTAAGAGTGAGAGAGAGGGAGAGAAAACAAATGAGGGAGAGAGGGAGAGAAATAATAAGGGTAAAAGAGAGATATGGAAATAGGACGAGGATTGAGCAAGGGAGAGAGAGGGAGAGATAAAGGTAGATCAAAGAGGGGCAAAAAGAGGGAAGAGAGGGAGAGTAAGAGAAATATATATATTGGAAGAGAGAGTGAGAGAGGGAGAGAAAGGGAGAGAGAGGGAGAGATAGTGGGAGAGAAAGAAAGAGGGAAATAGAGGGAAGGAGAGAGGGATAGAGGGAGAGAAAGAGAAAGAGGTTGAGAGACGAGGGAGGGAGAGAGAGGGAATAGGGGGAGTGAGGGAGGAAGAGATAGAGGGAGGGAGAGATAAAGAGGGAGGGAGAGAAAAAGGAGAGGGGAGAGGGAGAGGGAGAAAGAGGGAGAGAGGAGAGGAGGAGAGAGAAGGAAAAAAGGAGAAAAAAAGGGAGAGGGAGAGGGATATGGAGGGAGAGAGAACGAGAAAGAGATAAATGGAAGAGAGGGAGAGATTTGGAGAGAAAGAGGGAGAGAAAGTGGGAGAGAGGGGAAAGAGATAGGGGGAGAGAGTGGAAGAGGGAGATAAGGAGAGAGGGAGAGAGGGAGAATAAGAGGGAGAAGGAGAGAAAGAGGGAGTCATTGGGAGAGGAGGGAAGAGAGGAAGAGATAAGGAGAGGGAGAGATTAGCGAATATAGAGAGAGGAAGTGAAAAAGAGATGAAGAGAAAAATAGAAGGAGCGAGAAGAAGAGAGTGAGAGAGAGAGAGAGGAAGAGAGGGAGAGAAATAGAACGAAAGAGGGTGAGAGGTAGGGAGAGAGAGGAAGGGAGAGAGATGGGGAGAGAGGGAGATTGAGTAAGGGGGAGAGAGGGCTGCGAGAGGGAGAGAGGTCGAGAGAGAAAGAGGGAGAGAAAGAGAGAGAGAGATGAAGAGAAAGCGGGAGTGATTGAGAGTGGGAGAGGAGGAGAGATACGAAGTAGAGAGAGAGAGGGAGAGGGGTGGAGGGAGTGAGAGATAAAGGGAGAGGGAGATTGAGGGAGGGAGAGGGATGGAGAGAGCGAGAGCGATAGAAAGAGAGAGTGAGAAGAAGAGAGGGAAAGAAAGAAAGAGAAAATAAAAGAGAGGTAGAGAGATAGAGAGATGGGGGAGAAAGGGGAAGAGTCATTGAAAAAGAGACAGGGAGAGAGGTGGAGAGAGGGATAGAGAGAGGGTGAGGGAGAGAGTAAGAGAGGGGGAGAGGAAAGATAGGGAAAAATAGATAGAGGGAAAGACCAAAAAAGGGAGAGAGAAATAAAAAAGAGAGGGAGAGAAAGTGGAAGAGAATGCTAGAGCGGGAGAGAGAGGGAAAGACCTATAGAGTGAGAGAGAGAGAGAGGGAGAGGGAAAGATCAAGAGAGAAAGGGAGAGAGAGTGAGAGTGGAAGGAAGAGAGGAGAGAGAGGGATAGCACAATAGAGAAAGAGTCAAGGAGAGAAAGAGTTAGGAAGAGAGAAAGGAAGACAGTATAGGAGAGAGGGAGAGGGAGAAAGAGAGGGAAAGATTAAGAGAGGGATAGCACAATAGAGAAAGATTCAAGGAGAGAAAGAGTTAGGAAGAGAGAAAGGAAGATAGTATAGGAGAGAGGGAGAGGGAGAAAGAGAGGGAAAGATTGAGAGAGGGATAGCACAATAGAGAAAGATTCAAGGAGAGAAAGAGTTAGGAAAGAGAAAGGAAGAGAGTAGAGAAGAGAGGGAGAGGGAGAAAGAGAGGGAGAGAGGGAGGAAGAGGGATAAGAAGGTAGAGAAAAGGAGGTAGAAAGGAGGAATGAGAGAGGGGGAGAGGGAGGGGAGAGAGTGGGAGATAAAGGAAGGGAGAGAGGAGGGAGAAAGAGGAAGAGAGAAGGAGAGAGTTTAAGGGAGAAAAAGGGAGAGAGAGAGGGATAAGGGAGAGAATGATAGAGAAGGAGTAATAAGGAGAAAGAGTGGGAGAGGGAGAGTAATAAGGAGAAAGAGTGGGAGAGGGAGAGAGAGTAAGGGGGAGAGAGGGAGAGAGTGGGGGAAAGAAAGAGAGGGATAAAGAGAAAGAGAGGGAGAGGGAGAGAAAGCAAAGAAAGAGGGGGAGATAGGGAGAGAAAAAGTTAGACAGGAGTGAGGGAGAAAGACGGTAAAAGAGGGTGAGAGAGGAAGAGAGGGAGGGAGGAAGGGTGAGGGTGAGAGAAAGGGAGAGAGAAAAGGATAGAGAGTGATAGAGAGGGAGAGGAAGAGAGATAGAGAGAAGAAGATAGAGTGAGAGTGAGGGAGAGAGAAGGAGAGGAAGAGGGAGAGAGTGAGAGTGAGAGGAGGGAGAATGAGAGTTAGAAGAGATAGAGAGGGAGAGTGAGAGAGGGAGACAAAGGCAGAGAGAAGGAATGAGAGAGTGGAGGAGAGAGACATGGAGAGAGATAGAGAGGGAAGGAATATGAGAGTGAGAGGGAGAGAGGGAGAGAGGAAGAGAGCATGAGAGGGATGGGGAGAGGGAGAGGGATGGAGAGAAAGATGGAGCGGGAGGGAAAGATAGAGAGAATAAAAAAGGAAGACATAAAGAGGGTGAGAGAAAGAGAGAGGGGAGAGAGAGTTAGTGAAGGAGCAAGAGGAAGGCGGTGTGAGTAAGGGAGAAAAAGAGAGGAGAGAGTGAGGAGGAGGAGAGAGGGAGAGAGAAGGAACGAGAAAGAGGGAGAGAGAGTGAGCAAGAGATTAGGAGAAAGAAAAGAGAGTGGAAAGGGTGAGAGAGAAATAAAGAGAATTAAAGCAAGAGAGAGAGGGAGAGAAAAATAAGGAGTGGGAGAATGAGAGAAATAACGAGGGTGAGAGAGAAATAGGGCAAGATAGAAAGAGGGGGAGAGAGATAGTGTCAAAGAGGGTTAGAGAGGGAAGAGAGGGAGAGAGGGAGTGCTATATATATATATATATATAGGAAGACAGAGCATGAAAGAAAAAGAGAGACGGAAAGAGTGAAAGAAGGAAAGAGGGTGAGGAAGAGGGAGACAAGGATAGAGAAGAGAGAAGGAAGAGAGGGAGAGAGTGGGAGAGAGAAAGAGAGAGAGAGGGAGATGAGAGAGAGAGGGAGAGGGAGAGAAAAGGAGAGGAATGGGGAGAAAGAGGGAGAGGGAGATAGGGAAAGGGAGAGCGAAAGAGAGAAGAAGAAAGAAGGGGCGAGGAGAAGGAGGGAGTAGGAGAGAGAAAGATAAGAAGGGATAAAGGAGAGGGAGATCGAAGGGAGTGTGGAAAAGATTATGAGAGAGAGTGGGAGGTGAGAGAGAGAGGAAGGAGGAGAGAATGAAAGAGAGAGATGAGTAGAAGAGAGAGAAAGAGAGAGACAGGGGAAAGAGAGAGACTAGGAGAGAAAAGGAGAAAGAGAGGGAGGGAGAGAGGAAAAAGGAGAGAAAGTAAGGAGAGAGAAAGAGGGAAAAAGGGAGGGGGAGGGAGGGAGTGAGAGAGGGAGAGAGAAAGTGTGGTAGAGAAAAGGAAGGGAGAGATAGAGAGAGGGGGAGTGAGGTAGATAAAGAGGGAGAGAGGGAGAATGAAAGGGACGAGTAGAGAAGAGAGAGAAAGAGAGAGATGAGGAGAGGGAGAAAAGGGAGAGATTGGGAGAGAGAGGGAGAAAGAGGGAGAGATAAGGAAAGAGGGAGAGATAAGGAAAGAGGGAGAGAGAGGCAAATATAGAGAGAGGGAGAGAGGAAGAGAGAAAGAGATGAAGAGAAAGATAGAGGGGGAGAGGGAGGGAGAGAGTGAGAGAGGAAGAGAGGGACAACGAGAAGGATAAAAAAGAGCAAAAGAGGTTAAGAAATAGAGAGAGGGAGAGGAGGGAGAGAGGAAGGGAAAGAGAGTTAATGAGAGAGGGGGAGAGATAGAGAGAGGGAGAAAGGGTGAGAGAGGGAGAGGGAGAGAAGAGCGAGAGAGAGATAGGGAGAGAGGAAGAGATAGGGATAGAGATAGAGAGGTAAAGAAAGAGAGCAAGAGGGAGAGAGAGGGAGTGGAAGATAGAGGGAAAGGGAGAGAGAGAGTAAGAGAGATAGACAGAGAAAGTGAAAAGAAGAGAGGGAGAGAAAGAGAGAAAGTGGGAGAGAGGTAGATAGATAGGGGATAGGGGAGAGTGAGAGGAGGAGAGATAGGGAGATAGGGAGAGGGTAAGAGAGAGAGATGGAGAGGAAAGGATGGAGAGGAAAGGAAGGGGGAGAAAGAGAAGGGGAGAGAGACAATAGGAGAGAGTGCTAGAAGGGGAGAAAGAGGAGGGAGAGGGAAAGGCCAAGAGAGCGAGAAAAAGAGTGGAAAGGATAGGGAAAGCTTAAGAAAGATAGAGAGAGGGAGAGAGTATGAGTGGGAGGAAGAGAGGAAAGAGAGAGGGAGAGAGAAGGAATGATCAAGAGAGGGAAGAGTTAAGGAGAGAAAGAGTTAACGAGGGAGAGAGGGGAGAAAGAGAAGGGAGAGAGACATAGAGAGAGGGAGGGAGAGGGTGTGAGAGAGGGGAGAGAGGGGGAAGGAGGTGAAGGGAGGCGAGAAAGAGAGGAAGAGGGAGAAAGAGGGGGATAGAAGGAGGGAAAGGGAGAGGAAGGGAGAGAAAAAGTGTAAGAGGTGGGTAGAGAGAGGTAGAGAGAGGGGGAGAGAGGAAGAGGGAGAGTAATAAGAAAAAAGAGTAAAAGAGGGAGAGAGAGAGGGAGAGATGAGAGAGAAAGAGAGTGAAGGAGAGAGAGAGGGAAAGAGAGAAGTAATGAGAGAGAATAGAGAATGCAAGAGAGAGGGAAAGAGACATAGGGAGAGAGGGAGAGAAAAATGAGGGAGAGAGGAAGGGAAAGAGAGGGCAAGAGATGGGGATAGAGAGACGAAGAAAGGGAGTGATGGAGAGAGATAGAGAGGAGGAGAGGAGTGAGTATGGTAGAGATAAATGGAAAACGAGAAGAAGATGGAGAGAGAGGGGAAAGAGAGGAACCGAGGGAGATAGAGGATGGAGAGTGAGAGGGAGAGGGGGAGAGAGGGAGAGGGAGAGTGAGAGAGAGCGATAAAAAAAGAGAGAAAGTGAGAGGTTAGAGGGAGAGAGAAAGAGAGGGAGAGGGAGCAAGAGAGAGAGGGGGTGAGGAATGGAAAAAGAGGTCAAGAGAAAGGGAGAGAGAGGGATGGAGAGAGGAAGATTGAGATAGAGAGGTAGTGAGAGAGTGATAGGGAGAGAGGGAGGGGAAGAGACATGGATAGAGAGATAGAGGTACGAGAGGGAGGATGAAAAGGGAGACGAGAGAGGGAAAGAGATAGAGGGGGAGAGGGAGAGAGATAGAGAGAGTGAGGGGGAGAGAGGGATAGAGAAAGAGAAGGAGAGAGGGAGAAAGAGAGGCAAGAGAGAGAAAGGAGAGAAAGGAGAAGAGAAATAGCGAGGGCAAGAGAGAAGGAGAAAGCGAGAATAAGAGAGAAGGATAGAGAGAGGGAGAGCAACTTAAAGGGAAAGTGGGGGAAAGAGAAGGAGAAAGGCCAAAAGAGAGTCGAAGAGAGGGGTAAAAGAGAGAATGAGAGGGTGAGAGAAGGAGAGTAAGAAAGAGGAAGAAGGAGAAAGAGGGGGAGATAGGGAAAGGAAAAGAGAGAGAGAAAGGGATAAAGGGAGAGAGGGAGAGATAGATAGAGAGGGTAAAGGGGAGAGAGAGGGGATAGAGTGGGATATAGAGAGGGAGGGAGTGAGGGAGGCAGAGAGAGGGAGAGATAAAAGAGGAAAAGTGAGTGAGGGAGAGAGATAGACTCCAAGAGGCGAAGAGGAAGAGAGATAAGAAGATAGAGGGAGAGTGAGAGAGGGAGAGAGAAGGAGAAGGAGAAGGAGGAAGAGAGAGGGATAGAGTGGGATATAGAGAGGGAGGGAGTAAGGAAGGCAGAGAGAGGAAGAGATAAAAAGAGGAAAAGAGAGTAAGGGAGAGAGATAGATTCCAAGAGGCGAAGAGGAAGAGAGATAAGAAGATAGAGGGAGAGTGAGAGAGGGAGAGAGAAGGAGAAGGAGAAGGAGGAAAAGAGAGGGGGAGAGAGATAGAGGCAGAGAGGGAGAAAGAGAGAGAGATGGAGGGAGAGAGGGGGAGAGGGGAAGAGGGAGAGAGTGTGTGGGAGAGTGAGGGGGAGAGAGTAAGAGTTAGAGAGATGGAGGTGGACAAAAAAGGAGAGGGAGAGAGCAAGGGTTGAAGAGAGCAAGAGTTAGAGAGATGGAGGTGGACAAAAAAGGAGAGGGAGAGAGCAAGGGTTGAAGAGAGCAAGAGTTAGAGAGAGGGAGTGAGAGGTGGAGAGAGAGGGAGAGAGAAGAGGGAGAGATTAGGAGAGAAAGGAAGGGAAGTGGGAGGGAGGGAGAGATAGATAAAAGAAGAAAAAGAAATTGAGTGAGAGAGAGGCATAGAGAGAATAAGGGAATGAGAGTGAAGGATCAAGAGAGAAAGAACGAAGGAGAGAGGGAGAGAGGTAGAGGTAGAGAGGAAAAGAGAGAGAGAGAGAAAAAAGAGAGAAGGAGAGAGAGAAAAGGATAGATAAATGGAGAGATATAATGGGAGGACGAGAATGAGGGATAGTGAGAGAGAGGGAAAGGGAGAGTGAGGGAGAGAGAGAAGGTAGGAGAGATGGAAGAGAGAGGGTGGGAGAGAGATAAAGAGAGAGGGGGAGAGAGGGTGCGAGAGAGAAAGAGAGAGCGGGGAGTGGGGGAGGGATAGAGAGAGGGAGGGAGAGGGAGAGTTGGAGAGAGAAGGAGAGAGTGCGAGAGGGAGAGAGGGAGAGAGTGAAGGAGGGGTAGAGAGAGGGAGAGGGAGGGAGAGAGGGAGGGAGAAGGAGATAGAGGGAGGGAGGGAGAGAGAGGAGTGATGGAGAGTAGGAAAGTGAGAGAGAGGGCATGGAAGGAAGAGAGATAGAGGAAGAAAGGTAGTGAGGGAGAGTGAAAGGGAGATTGAGAGGGAGGGGGAGGGGAAGGGAGGGAAGGAGAGGGATAGAGGGAGAGAGAGGAAGAGAGAGGGAGGGAAGGAGAGAGATAGATAGAGAGAGAGGGAGAGAGAGAAGGAGATAGAGAGAAGGAGGGTGGGAGAGAAATGGAGGGAGAGAGGGGAGAGAGATAGAGAGAGAGAGGGAGAAGGAAAAAAGAGGGAAAAAGTGAGGGAGAGAAAAGGAGGTATACAGGAAAGGAGGTAAAGATAAAGGGAGAGAGGAAGGGGAGAGAGGGAGGAAGGGGGAGAGGGAGAGAGAGGATTGCACTGACTTCCATGTCGATCTAAACAAAATTTATTTATCTATGGCATTATCAACTTGAACATATAAATGAGAATCGCATGTCCAAACTACACAAAAATAGGTGCAATCCAAAATGGAATCCATGTATACTAACCAATTATGGAATTTGGTTGATTCACCTAAAGAAATCAAACCTATTAGGTGTAAGACCGACATGGATGGATATGTACATATGTAAAAAGCCGGACTAATGGTAAAAAGTATTGTTAAAAACAAGGTATTGATTATGATGAAACTTTTTCACCAGTATCAATGGTTAAATCCATTCAAATTATGCTTATAATTACTACATATCATGATTATGAGATGTGGTACATGGATGTTAAAACCACTTTCCTTAATGGAAAATTGAATGAGGATGTATATATGACACAACTTGATGGTTTTGTCACCAAATGAGTTGTAAATAAGATTTACAAATTACAAAGATCCATTTATGAACTTAAGCTAGCATCTAGGAGTTGGAATCAATGTTTTGATGAAATTATCAAAGATTTTAAATTTTCATAAAATGAAGATAAACCTTGTGTATACAAAAAGGCTAGTGGGAGCTTAATTGTTTTTGTTATGCTATACGTAGACAACATACTACTTATTGGCAACAACACTACCATATTGTAATCTCTAAAAGATTAGGTATCCAAAAATTTCTCCATGAAAGACATTGAAGAGTAGCTTACATTCTAGGAATCAAGATCTATAAAGATAGATCACAAAAAATGTTAGGGATCTCCCAAATCATGTATATTGATAAAATACTAAAGAGGTTTAGTGTGAAAGAATCCAAGAAAGGATTTATTCCAATGTCACATGGAATAAAAATCTCCAAGGTTGAGTGTCCTAACACTCATAATTAAAGGGAAAGGATAAATCATATTCCCTATGCATTTGCCATAAGATCCATTATGTATACCATGTTATGTATGTAGGGATACTAAATTAATTAAGAGTCTTAACCGGATTAAGAATCCTAATCCAATTAGGAATTGTAACCTAACTTGGAATCCAAATCTAATTAGGACTTTGAGTCATACTCCAATTTTCAGCCTCTTCGTGTGTGATCCTATAGTTCTTATTACCTTGGTAGTGATCTCAAAATTGTAATTTAGAATCATAAATAGTGAACAACATCTAGCAATGCATCACTGCTACCCAAGTAATAAGAATGTCGGTGATTCGATACAACCTTGTCCATGATATATGTTACCATGTAGTCTAGTCCCTTTGTCCTAGATGTCTAACATGAGACGTGAGATATGTCATCCTCATATAATTTAATCTTAGGGTTTCATGATCCGTGAGTTGACTACTCTAAACAAATGAGATCGATATCTCATATTGATTCATTTGAATATGGCCATGGATTTCATAATCTCACTCAATCAAGGGGATCATGGACATCACTTATATTATGTAGGAGGGACAAATCCTATCCATATCACTCACATCTCTCTACATGATTCATGATATATCCAATAACAAACTTTATAGTCCATCCTATTACATATGATGTTTGATGATATCAAAATATATGACTTTTCATGTAGGGAACCATAGTGACTTCAAGTCAAAGGACCACTTACACCACGAGTCACAACAAGACCAATTTATGACACTCATAAAACGATTCGAGTAGTGATCTTATGATGGGTCAATTCAGTACATGTTCTTCAATATATACCCATATGTCAACTTCATATCTCATATCCATAACACATTGTTATCGTGCAATACACATACTAGTCTCTATGTTTTATTGTTGCCCTTTTCACATATCCATAATAAAACACTTGACCGAGGACATTTAAGAATGTTGATATTCTTGGGACTTTATCTTATTCATTTAATAAAACACAGGAATAAACATAATAAATGGAATGCCTCATATATATATATACATAATAATAACATGATAAATGTATACCAATACAATCAAACTATGATTGGCTTCTAGGACATACTTCAACAATGTATGTAGTTTGATGTCTTATATCCCTTGAGCATTTGCAGTAGATATCAAGTTGATCTAAATAAAAAATACTAGATTTTTGTAAAGAGCATTCTTAAGTACTTGAGAAGAACTAAAGATGTCTTCTTAGTCTATGAAGGAGATGAACTAGTGGTGAAAGGGTTCGGAGATGCTAGTTTTCAAAATGACCATGATGACTTTAAGTGATAGTTATGATTCATTTTCCAATTAAATGGTGACACTATTAGCTAGAAAAGTTCCAAGTAAGAAATAATAGATGACTCAACAACCGAGGTTGAATATATTATAGTTGCGAAGTAACTAAGGAAGTTATCTAGATTTGTAAATTTTTATCCGGACTATAAGTAGTTTCAGCATTGCCAATCCAATAATATCATACTATGACAACAACAAATCCATGCACAACCTAAGGAATGAAGGTCTCATCAAAGTTCTAAGCATGTACTACGATGCTACCACTTGATTAGAGAGATTATTTTTTATGGAAATATAAAGATAGGAAAGGTCCACATTGACGATATCATAGTCGACCCCTTGACTAAGCATTTGTCATAGCTAAAACATAAGACCTTTACTCAATTGTTAGAATAGATGCTCCAAATACAATCTTGTTTGGATGGGTTTAACTTATTATAATAGTGCATTCTTTATTTTAATAATAAAAGAACTCTTTTTATTAATTCTCATTGTTTATATTTATGAATAGAATTAAATAAAATTCCATATGACATATGTTGCATTAATGATTGATTAAAAGATGTGAGACAAACATTAATGCACTTAAATGATATCATTAAATATCCCAAGTCATAGCATTGTCAAGAATGGACATTGAGTATATATAGTAAGACTTATGGTACTATACTCATACTATAAAATAGTATAGGAAATATCACATATATTGGCATGATAATGCCAAAACAAGGACTTAGGTGATTAATATTAGAGAATATATCACTAGATTTGACTTTCCATGAGAACCCATTTGGTTTAGTCTATGGGAGTCTCATACGGGATGGGTATAACTAGTGTTTTGACCTAAAGTCATCATAATTATCTCATTGGAGGATTGATGTACATTGGCACTTTTACCGATGGACCCGGTAAAAGGTTACACATGGGTAATTCATTAGGTGCACTAGGAATCTAATAGAGATAGGTGGATAACTAAGATAGGACATGTCATTCCTTGTATGCTAAAAGAGTTATCACATTGCACTTCAATAAATATTTGCTTAAAAAATTTATGGCTATAGTAGGAGTATACGAATAGAGCATAGTTGATTTACTCTAAGACATTTAGGAAAGAAAGAAAACTTACGTGATCATAATCAAACGGACCAATAGTCATGTTTAGGATCATATTGTGATAAATTGATATAAGGATTGAATTGTATAGTAACCATGCTCGTGAAAGGTAATTAAAGATTAATTAATGCTCTTAAAGAATTAGGTAGTCATAATGTCTTACTAGATGCCAATCTTGATTTATGTACCAAGAGATAAAAGAGTGTCTTTCATTTTTGATACATTGCTAACATATCTTTGAGTCTATTGAGTCATATGCACAAGTTTAAGTATTCATATAATAAAAAAGAAGCAAAGTTTTTGGAAAAGGTTTCCAATTTTGAAAGTTTCCTATTTTTAAAAAATTTTCCTAAAATGAAAAATTTCCTAAAATAGAAAGTTTCATATATTAGAAATTAGTTTCCTAATTTGGAAATCAATTCCAAATTTAAAAGTAAGTTACCTAAAAAGGAGATTAGAGTTTGAAGGTAATTTGGAAAATTGCTTCCTACTATTAGCCTCCTAAAATATCTAACCTAATTTATTTGGATTGTCAAAATTAATTAATAATTAATTAGGCCTAAAGAGTTTGGGGCAACATGTTAAATTTAAAAGCTTACAAGACTTTTTGGTGGGAGGATAAAAATAAACCTTATTAGATAAGGATCAAGGTTTAAAAGGATAAAATTAAAAAGCTCACATGCATTACAACTTTTAATCCTTGAAGGATTAGGAAGCAATAACCTAGAGTCCTTATTGGGACTTAACGCCGCCACTCCCTTATCCTAGGAGGACAAGGAAGACACTCCCCCTATAAATAGAATAGGAGGTGCGACAAAGAGAGAGTTAGTGCTAGTGCATATGTGGCTTAGAGTAAAAATAAAAAAAATAGTTTTCCCTCTTCTTACACATGCCACCTCTTTCTCTCCCTCTTCGGGTTATCTTAAAATATCCTTGAATAGATTTTTGAAGAGAAAACATTAAGCAAACTAGAAAAAGGTAGAACTAGCACTTTATAATTTCTTAGTACTTCTTATATGGATGCTTCGGCTATATGGATTATCGATATAGCTTGGATACTTAGATGGCTCCCTTTTTTTGAAAGTTAAAATCTACACTACAAAAGGTAATCCTTTACTCATGCTTTAATTCATACATGTATGATTAACTCGATTCAATGGCTTGATCTTGGGAGCCTTGGATGGATGAAAATTTTTTATTTTATTTCACACCTCCATATGATGCATGATCCTTTAAGCGGAGAGAGAAAGGAGAGGGAGGGAGAGGGAGGCTGGGAGATGGGAGAGAGAGAGAGAAAGGGAGGGAGGGAGAGCAAGAGGAAAGGGGTGAGAGAAGGAGGGGAGAAAGAAAAAGATGGAGAAGGGGAGAGAGAGGAGAGAGAGGGAGGATGGGAGAGAGGGGAAGAAGGAGATGGGTGAGAAAGGGAGAGTGAGAGAGAGGGAGAAAGAGAGGAAGAGGGAAATATATCTAGAGACAAGTAAGGACGAGAGAGAAGGAGAAATAGCAAAAGAAAGAGGGAGGAAGAGAGGGAAAGAGAGGAAGGGAGAGAGGAAGAGAGGGAGAAAGATAGAGCATTAGAGAGGAACAAATCAAGAGAGAGTGGGTGGATAAAAAAGGGAGAATGAGAGAATAAGAGAAGAAGAGAGAAGGGGGAGAGGGAGAGGGAGCGAGAGAGAGGGAGGAAGGGAGGGTGGGAAAGAGGGAGGGAGGGAAGGTGGGGGAGAGGGGGAGAGAGAGAGGGAAAGAAGGAGAAAGGGGAGGTAGGGTGGGGGAAAGAGAGGGAATAGGAGAGAGATAAAGAGGGAGAGAGAGGGAGAGAAGGGGAGGAGAGAGGAAGTGATAGAGTGGGAGAGAGAGGGGGGACATAAAGAGAAAGGGAGATTATGAAAGGAAGAGAGAGAAAGCAAGAGAGGGAGAGGGAGAGTGAGATAGAGAGGGTAAGAGAGTGAGGTGAAGAGGGGAGAGAGAGAGAGAGGGAAAGAGATATAGAGAGGAAGAGAAATGAGGGAGAGAGAGAAGAGAGTGTGAGTGAAGAAAAGAGGGAGAGGGGAGAGAATGAGTGAAAGAGAGGGAGGGGAGAAACAGAGAGGGGGAGATGGTAGAGAGTGAGGGAGGGAGAGAGCAAGGGAGAGAGGGAGATAGGGAAAGAGAGAGAGGGATAGATAGAGTGAGAGAGGGAGAAAGAGAGAGGGATAGAGGGATAGAGGGAGAGAAGGAGAGAGGGAGAGCGTGGGAGAGAGAAAAAGAAGAAAAAGGGAGAAAGGGGGAGAGAGAGAAAGAGGGGGAGAGGGAGAGGGAGGTAGAAAGAAAGAGAGGGAGAGAGAGCAAGAGAGGGAGGGAGAGGGAAAGAGAGAGAAAGAAAGAGAGGAGGATAAAGAGAGGGAGAGGGAAAAGTGAGAGGGAAAGAGAGAGACAGAAAGAGAGGAGGATAGAGAGGGAAAGAAGGGAAGAGAGTGGAAAAAAGGGAAGAATTAGAGAAGAAGAGAGGGAGAGAGAGAGAAGGAGCAAGAGAGTGAGTGAGTGAGGGAGGGAGGGAGGGAGGGAGATAGAGGGAAGAAGAAAGGGAGAGAGAGAAAGTGAGAGAAAAGGAGAGAGAGGGGAACATAAGGAGAGAGGGAGAGCGAGGAAAGGGAGAAAGGAAGAGTGGGGAGAGAGAGAAAGTAACAAAGAGGGAGAGGGAGAGTGAGATAGGGAGGGTGATAGAGTGAGTTGAAGAGGGAAGGAGAAGGAAAAGAGGGAGAGATAGAGGCACGTAGAGAGAGGAAGAGAGGGAGAGAGAGAACATATTGTGAGTGAAGAAGCGAGTGAGAGGGGGAGAGAATGAGTGAGAGAGAGGGAGAGAGAAAGGGGGAGCGAGGGAAGGAGAAAGCATAGGAGAGTAGGAAATTTAGAAAGAGAGAAAGAGGGAGAGAGAGAGGTAGATAGAACGAGAGAGGGAGAGTGGGAAAAGTAAAGAGAGAGAGTGGGAGAGAGAGAAAGGAAGGGGAGAGAGAGAAACCACAAGAGAGGGAGAGGGAGAGGGAGAGTGAGAGGGTGAGAGAGTGAGGTGAGGAAGGAGGGAGAAGGAAAAAAGGGATAGAGAGGGAGATATAGAGAAGGGAGCACAAGTGAAAAAGAGAGGGAGAGATCAATTGAAAGAGAAGGCGGGTTAGAGATAGAGAGGGAGAGCGAAGGAGGGAGAGAGTGTGGAAGAGAGGGGAATTTGAAAAGAGAGAGGGAGAGATAGGGATGGTAGAGAGAGAGAGAGGGAGAGAGGGAGAGAGATTTTGGTGAAAGAGAGGGAGAAAAAGGAGAGAGAAAGTTAGGGAGAGAGAAAGGGAGAGAGGGAGGCAAAGAGAGATAGGAAGAGAGATAGAGAGAGAGAAAGGGAGAGACAAGGGGAAGAGTAGGAGGGAGAAAATGATTAGGAGAGAAAGATGGTAAGAGAGAAAGAGAGGTAGGGAGAGAGAGAGGAAGAGCAAGAGCAAGAAAGTAAGTAGGGAAGAGAGAAAAGAGAGGAGGAGAGAGAGAGCTAGAGAAAGTTGGAGAGAGATTAGGATGGAGAGAGGGGGAGAGAGAGGCAGAGAGAGGGAAGAATGAGAGAAGGGTAGAGGAAGTGAGAGAAGGAGCAAGATTAATGGAGGGAGAGAGGGAGGGAGGGAGAGAGGGGGAAAGATAGAGGGAGAAAAAAAAGAGATAGAGAGAAGAGAGAGAGGTAGGGAGGGGGAGAGAGAGAGAGAGGGAGATAGAAAGAGAGAGAGGGAGAGGGAGAGAAGGGGTGAGAGAGAGGGTGAGGGAGAGGGAGAAAGCAAGAGAGGGAAAAAGAGGGAGAAAGAGAGAAAGAGAGAGAAGGAGAGCGAGAGGAGGAGAGGGAGGGTGAGAGGGTGGGGGAAAGAGAAAAAGAGAGAGTAGGAGTAAGCTGGGGGAGAAAGGGAGATGAGGAGAGTGAGTAAGGGAGTGAAGGAGGAATGGAGAAAGGGTTAGGGAGAGATGAGGAGCAAGAGACAACGAAAGGGAGAGAGGAAAAGAAAGAGGGAGATGAAGGGAGGGAGAGAGGCGGATAAAGAGGGGGAGAGAGCCAAAGAGGGAGGGAGAGGGAGAGGGACATAGATGGAGCGAGGGAGAGAGAGTAAGGGAGAAAGGAGGAGAGAGAGGGAGAGAGAGAGGGGAGAGGGAGGGATATGGAGGGAGAGAGGGAGGGAAGGATAAATAAAGAGAGAGAAAAAGGGAGTAGGAGAGAGAAGGAATTAGAGAGAGAAAGAGAAAGGGAGGGAGGGGAGAGAGAGGGACGAGGGGGAGATAGGGACAGAGAGCGAAAAAAGTGAGAGGGAGAAAGTGAGAGGGAGAAAGTGAGAGAGAGAGGCAGAGGGAAGTGAGAGAGGGAGGAGAGAGAGAAAGGGAAGGAGAAAGTGAGTGAATGAGAGAGGGAAAGACAGGGGGAGGAAAAGAGAAGGGCAAGAGGTAGAGAGAGGGAAATAGGGAAAGAGAAAAAGAGAGAGAGGGAAATGGGGATAGAGAAAAAGAGAGAGAGGGAAGGGAGAGAGAGGGATGGAGAGACAGGGATAATAGGATAGAGAGATGAAAGGAGGGAGAGAGGGAGATAGAGAGGGATAATGGGAAGGAGATGGAGAGGGAGATAGGCAAAGTGGGATGGTGAGAGGGGAGAGAGAGGGGGAGACAAAATGGGAGAGAGAGATAGAGAGAGGGAGAGAAATGGGAGAGAGATATGTTAGTGTTGGTGCCCAAGGTCCAACCATATTTGGATGGGCTTATGTTAATATGTCATTGCAGCATTTATTTTAATAATAATAAAGAAGTCATTTTATTAATTCTTATGTTTACATGTTGATAAATTTAGTAAAATTAGATAGCAAGTCCTTATGATATGCATTTGCAATAGTGATTGAACGACATATGTGAGATAAACACTAATGCACATAAATGATATCATTAAATATCCCAAGTCATAGCATTGTCAAGAATGGACATTGATAAAATACGAGATAGACTTATGAGTGCTATGCTCATGCTATTTGATAGTAGTAGAAAATCTCACACCTATTAGCATAGTGATGCCAAAGCAAGCACTTAGGTGATTTATGTTAGAGAACATATCATTGGACTTGACTTGCCATGAGAATCTATTTGGTTTTAGTGTATGAGAATCTCATACAAGATGGGTACAAATGGTCCTTAGACTTGAAGTCATCACGGTTATCTCATTGGAGGACTTATGCACTTTAACACTCGTTTCGACCGACCCATTAATGGGTTACACAGGGGTGATTCATTGGGTGCACTAGGAATCCAATGGAGATAGGTGTATGACATTGATAGGACATATTATTCCTTGTATGCTAAAGGAGTTATCACATTGCACTTTGATAAATGTCTATTCAAGAAATATGTGGCCACAATAAGAGTACACCAATAGAGCATAGTTAGTTGACTCTAAGAGCTAAGACATTTGAGAATCGAAGAAAACTTGTGTAATCATAATCAAACAATACTAATAACCAAGTTCGAGGTCACACAGATGATAAGTTGACATGAGGACCGAATTGTCTAGTAACCATGCTTCGTGAAAGGTAATAATGGATTAACTAATCCTCCTAGAGAATTGGGTAGTCATGATGCTTTGCTAGAGGTCAATCTTGATTTATGTATCAAAAGATGAAAGAGGAGTCTTTTATTCTTGATACAATGCCAATATATCTAGGATCCTATTGAGTCATATGCATAAGTTCAAGTATTCACATTACAAATGAGCAAGAAAGATATTGGAAAAAGTTTTCAATTATGAAAGTTTCCCATTTTAAATGGAAAGTTTCCTATTTTAGAAATCAGTTTTCGAATTTGTAAGTTAGTTTCAAATTTGGAAATAAAGAACCTAAAAGGAAAGGAGTTTCCTAAGTTGGACCCCATCAAAATAATCTAAGAATATTTATTTGGATAGTCCAAATAAATTAATTAGGCTAAAATAGTTTTGGCCCATTAGGTTTAATTAAAAGCCTTAAGATAATTTTGGTGGGAGGATAAACGAGCAACCTTATTGGATAAGGATGAATGTTTTAAAGATAATAATCAAGTAGTCCACATATAAAATAACTCCTTATCCTCGGAGGATAAGGAAGCGAAGAACTTAGAGTCCTTTATAGACTCAAGGCCATCACTTTCCTTTTCCTTGGAGGACAAGGAAACTCTCCTACTCTAAATAGGAAGAGAGGGGTGGAAAAAAGGAGAGGAGAACTTAATAGAGAATTTCGACCAAAAAGAAAAAAAAGGAGAAAATTCGGCTAACCCCTAAAATAACCTTGTAAGAAAAGGTGGAGCTAGCACCCCATCAATTTTGAATGCTTCTTTGTGGATATTTGGGGTCGCGTGGATCATCAATAGAGGCCAGATACTTGGACGACTAATCAAAGAAAAGGAATTTAGATTTGCACTATAAGAGGTAATCCTTTACTATTATCGTATTATTCATGTATGCATGATTAGTAGATTCAATAGTATGATCTTCGACTCTTAGATGGAGGAAAATTTTTTAATTATTCCGCACTTCCATAGGATGCATGATCCTTCATGATAGAGAGGGAGAGAGGGAGGGGAGAGAGAGGGAGAGAAATGGGAGAGAGAGATAGAGATTGGGAAGAGGGAGGGATAGAGAAATAGAGAAAGAGGGAGAAAGAGAAGGAGATCGAGGGAGAGAAGGGAGAGAGAGACTAACAAAAAGAAAGAGAGAGGGAAGGAGAGTGGGAGAGAGATAGAGAGAAAGGAAGAGAGTGAGAGAGAAGGAAAGATAGAGGGAGGGGAGAGAGTGGGAGAAGAAGAGAGGTAAAGAGAGAGGAAGATTAAAAGAGAGAGAAAAAAGGAGAGAGGGCGGGGAGTGGGAGAGGGAGGGTAGGAGGGAGTGAGAGAGGGAGAGGGAGAGAGGTAGAAAAATAAGGAGAGAGAGAAGGAGGGACAGAGGTATAGAGAGAGGGAGAGAGAGGGAAATAAAGGGTGAAAGGGAGGAAAAAATAGGGAAAGAGGTATGGAGGGAGGGAAGGTGAGAGAGAAATAGAGAGAAAGGGATAGGGAGAGCTAGAGAGAACAAGAGGGAGAGGGAGAGGGAGAGGGATAGTAGACTCAAAGGGAATGATAGAGAGACCAAGAGGGAGGGGAGAGGGATAGAGACTAAGAGGGAACGATAGAGAGACCAAGAGGGAGAGGGAGAGGGATAAAGACTAAGAGGGAGAGGGAAGGAGGGGGAGAGAGAGGGAGAAAGAGAGGGAGAGAGGGAGGAAGAGGGAGAAGAGAGGGAGAGGGGGCATGGAGAAAGAGTGGGAGAGAGAGGGAGGAGTAAGGGAGAGAGTGATAGAGAGAGGTTATGGGAGAGAGGGGTTAAAGTGAGAGGGAGAGAGGTAGATGGTTAGGAAGAGAGGAGGGAGAGAGAGGTGGGAAAGGAGGGAGAGAAGGGGAGAGAGAGTAGAAGAGAAAAGGAGAGAGAGAAGGAGGGGATAGGGAGGTATAGAGAGAGGTGGAGAGAGATTAGGAGGGAGAGAGATATATGAAGAAATAGACAGGTGGGAGATAAAGAGACGAAGAGGGGAGATTGATAGGAAGGGAGCGACAAAAAGAGAGGGAGAGAGATTAAGAAGAGGGATGGTGAAGGGAGGGAAAGAGAGAGAGACTAAAAAAAGAGAGGGGGAGAGAGAGAGAGAGGGTGGAAAGGGAGAGAGAGATACGGAGTAGAAGAGAGGGGAGTGAGTTTCATATATAAAGGTTAAAGAGGTAGGGGAAGAGAGAGGGAGGGAAAAATAGAGAGGTTGGAGAGATGGAAATCGAGGAAAGAGGGAGAGAAAGAGTGAGAGATAGAGTGGAGGAGAGAGAAAAAAGAGAGGAGGGAGAGAGAGTGAAGGAGAGAGAAAAAAAGAGGAGGGAGAGAGGGGAGGGAGAGAGTGGTTGGAGAGAGAGGATGGAGAGGGAGAGAGAGGGAAGGAGAAAAGGAGAGAGGGTTGAGAGAGGGAGTAAGGGAGAGAAAGAGGAAGAGAGTGATAAAAAAGAGGAAAGGGTGAGTGAGAGAGAGAGGAGAGAGGGATGGCAAGGAAACGAGGAAGAGTAAGAGCGAGAGGAAGAGAGGTAAATGAATTGGGAGAGGGGTGGGACAAAGAGAAATAGGGAAAAGGAGAGAGGTAGATGGATAAGAAGAGAGAGGAAGAATGAGGGAGAGAGAGAGAGGGAGGGAGGTAGAGAGGGTAAGAAAAATAAAGAGAAGGGGGACTCTCTCCTTCTTTCCCTCTATCCCTCCCTCTCCCCCATCTATCTCTCTCTCATAGATTCTCTCTTTCCTTTCTATCTCTCTCTCTAAAATTTCCGTCTCCCCTTTCTATATCCTCTCTCTTTCTTGCTCTACCTCTCTCTCTCTCCTACCCTCTCCCTTATCTCTCCCTCTCTCTCCTCTCTCCCTCTTTCTCTTTCTCTTTCTTCCTCTCTTTCTCCTACTCTCTCTCTCTCTCCTTCCCCTTATCTCTCTCCCATTCTCTCCGCCTCTCTTTCCCTCCTCTCTCTCTCCCCCTCTCTTTCTCCATCCGCCTCTATGTACCCTCTCTCTCCTTCTCACATACTTTCTCTCTTATTTTCCTTTCGTGCTCCTTCCCTCCCTCCCTTTCTCCCTCTCTTCCTCTCTCTACCATTCTCTTAGTTTCCCTCTCTCTCCTAGTTTCTCCTACTCTCTACTTGTCTCCCTCCCTCTTACTCCTATTCTTTTCCTCTACCATTTCTTCCTCTCCCCGTCCTATCTCTTCCTCTCCTTCTCTTTCTCTATCTTAACCTCTCCCTATCCCTCTTCCTCTCCCTATCTCTCTCCCGCTCCCTCTCTCGCCTACCTCATCTCACCATTTCTCTCTCCTATCTCCCTCTTTTAGTCTTTGTCTTTCCCTCATTACCTCTCTCCATTCCCATCTCCCTCTCTCTCTCTCCTTCTATCTCTCTCGCTCTCTCCCTCTCTCACTTTCTCCCTCCCTCTCCTCCTTTCTCTATCCCTCTCTCTCCCTCTCTCTATGTCTCTCACTCTCTATTTCCCTCTCTCCCCCTCTCTCTCTTTCTTTCCCTCCCTCTCTCTTTCTCTCCTACTATTTCCCTCTCACCCTCTCTCCATCTCTATCTCCCTCTCTCCTTCTCCATCTCTTTTTTCTCTCCCCTCTCTCCCCTTCTCCCCGTCCCTCTCCCTCTCTATCACCATCCCTTTTAATCTATCCTTTTCCCTCCCTCTCTCCCTCTCTCCATCACTCTCTCCCCCTCTCCCTCATTTTCTCTCTCTCCCTCCCTCTCCCCTTATCTCCCCTTCTCTCTTACTCTCTATCCTTCTCTCCCTTACTCTCTCTATCTCTTTCCCTCCCTTTCTCTCTCTCTCTCTCTCTTTCTCATATCTCTCTATCTTTCCCTCTCTTCCTCTCTCTCCCTCTCTCCAAAATCTCCATCTCTCCTTATCTCCCTACCTCCCTCACTCTATCTCTCACCCCTTCTCTCTCCCTCCATTTCTCTATCTCCCTCTCTCTCTCTCTCTCTTTCTCTTCCTCTCTCTCTCTCATTCTTTCCCTTTCTCTCCCTTTCTCTCTATGACTCTCCTCTATCTCTCCCCTCTCTAAATATCTCCCTCTCACTCCCTCCCTTTCCCACTCTCTTCCTCTTCCGCTCTTTCTTGTGCCCTCTCACTCTCTCTCCCACCCACTCTTTATCCCCATATCTCTTTTCCTCTCTCCCCCTCTCTCCCTCTCTCTCCCCATCTCCCTCATTCTCTTATTGTCTCACCCTCTCCCTTTTCCCTCTCTCTCCTTCTCTCCTTTTCTCTCTCTCTCTCTCCCTTCTCCTTCTCTTAATCTCTCTCCCTTTCTTTCTCTTTCCCTCTCTACCTCTCTCACTCTCTCTTCCTATCTCTTTCTCTCTCCCTATTTCCCATTCTCTCCCTCTCATCCTCTCTCTCTCCCCCTTTCCCTCCCTCCTTTCCTTCCTCACCCTTTCTCATTTGCTCCTTCTCTATTTCTCTCTCTTTCTGTCCCATTCTTTGCCTTTCCATCTCTCCCTCTCCAACTCCCTCTCCCTCTCCATCTCTCTCCCTCTCTCACTCTCACTCTCTTCCCTTCTCATTCCCTTTCATTCTCTCTACCTCTCTAAATCTCTCCTTGTCCCTCTATCTCCCCCTCTCTCACCCACTCCCTCCCTCTCTCCCTCCCTCTCTTTTTTCTCCCTTTCTTTCTCCATCGCTCTCCCTCCCTCTATCTCTATCTTTTTCTCTCTCTTAATTTATCTCTCTCTACCTCTCTCGAATCTCTCCCCGTCCCTCTATTCCCTCTCTCTCACCCACTTCCTCCCTCTCTCCATCCCTCTTTTTCTCTCCCTTTCTTTCTCCATCGCTCTCCCTCCCTCTATCTCATCTCTTTCTCTCTCTTAATCTATCTCTCTCTACCTCTCCCTCGCATTCCCTCTCCCTCTCTCCCTCCCTCCATCCCTTCTTTTGCCTTCTCTCTCCCTCCCACTCTCTCCTTTCTCTCCCTCTCTCCCTCTTTCTTTCTAACTATCTCCTAGCCTCCTCTATCTCCCCCACTCCCTCCCTCCCTCCCTCCATCTTTCTCTCTTCCTCCATTTGTCCTTCTCCTTCACTCTCTGTCTCTATCCTCTCTCTCTTGCTCTCCCTTCTTCACCCTCACTCTCTCCCTCCCTATCCCTTTTTCTCTCCTCCTCGCTTTTTTATCTATCTCTCATGCTCTCTCCCTCTCTCTCCCTCCCTCTCTCTCACTCCCTCCATCCTTTCCTCCCTATGTCGGTTTCTCTCTCTTTCTCCCTACCTCTCTCCCTCTTCTTCTCTCTTTATCCCTCTTCCTCTCCCTTAACCTCTCCCTCTCTCCACCCCTATCCCTCTCTATCCTCACTCTCTCCCTCTCTCCCTCTCTCGCCCACTCTCCCCTCACTCGTCCTCTCTCCTCTTACTCTCCCTCTCTTGTGCTCGTCCAACTCCCTCCCTCCCTCTCTCTGCCTCCCTCCATCTTCCTCTCTCTCCTTCTCTCTTTCTTTTCCATCTCCCTTACTCTCCCTCTCCCTCTCCCCAACCACTCCCTCTCTCTCCCCTCCTCTCTTCTTTCCTCTCTCTCTCCCTCTTCTTTCCTCTCTCTCCCTCTTCTTTCCTCTCTCTCCCTCTTCTTTCCTCTCTCTCTCCTTTCCCTCCCCCTCAACCTCTCCTTTTTTCTCAATGTATCCCTCTCTCTCCCTCTTTCACTCTCCCTCCTTCCTTCTCTCTCCCTCTCTTTTATTTATCTTTTATGCTTGTCTCCCACTCTCTCCCTCTCCTTCTTTCTCTCTCATTCCTTCTATTTCTCCCTCTCTCCCTGCTCTCTCACCCCCTACCTTTCTCCGTCCCTCCCTCTCTCTCCCTCTCTCTACATCTCTTTTTCTTCCTCTTTCTCCCTCTCCATTTGTCTCCCTCTCTCCTTCTATTTCTTCTCCCTTACTCTCCCTCTACCTCGAACTCTCCCTCTCTCCCTCTCTCCCTTCTCTCCCTTTCTCCCTCTCTCTCTCTCCACTCTCTCCCTCCCTCTTATTTGTCTATATCTTATGCTCTTTCCCACTCTCTCTCTCTCTCTTCCTCCCTTTCTCCCTCCTTGTCTCTCTTCCCCTCTCTCACCCCCTCACACCCTTTCTCCTTCCCACCCCTCTCTCTCATCCACTCTATCTCTCTCCCTCTTCTTCTCTCTTCCTCTCCCTCTCCCTTTTCCTTAACCTTTCCCTCTTTCTCAACCTATCCCTCTCCCTTCCCCTTTCTCCCTTTACCCCTTCTCTCCCTCTCTCCCCCTCTCTCCTCCTCTCTCACCCTCCATCCCTCTCTCTCCCTCTCCCTTTTCTATCCCTTATGCTCTCTCCCACTCTATCCCTCTCTTTATCTCCCTCCCTCTATTTCACCTCTCTCTCACTTTCTCACCCCTTCTTCCCCTCCTTCCTCCCTCCCTTCCTCTCTCTATCCCCCTCCCCTCCTCTCTCCCACTTCCCCTCTCTCTCTCCCTCCCTCTTATCCCTCTTAAACTCTCCCTCTCTCCCCTTTTCTCCCTTTCTCCTTATCAGCTGCTCGACATCGGACGGGACTCATTGAAAATATCTAAAATTAGATTTGGTATTTGTAAGTTTATTTATAGAGTTTAGAGTCACCACCTAGTATCGAAGGAACTAGGAATCTAAAACGAACACTCGGTTCGGAGATTCTATGGTAAGGAGTTGGTTACGTTTTTGGAAAGATATCGATCACCCAAAAGCGTCCTTTTCAAAAAAAGGTACCACGTCCGGTTTAGCTCTAAATTTATCTCCTAAAATATTTTATTTACGTCAAATTATTTTTCGATTCTTAATCTCCCTTTTTTAGACAAATTGAATTTTTTAGTTTTAAGCGTGTCATCGTATTGAAACAATCGTCGGTCCCCTTCGTCGGGTGATACGTCGATTCAAACATTGGATCCACTTTAAGCCTTAACACAACTTGTGTGTTAGAGGATATCTTGATTTAAACAATGATTTTTTTTATGACGTTATCCCCTATCAAATAAGAGGCTTTGTCAAAAATTTTGAATTTGGTGATGTCGGTCCCTATTGGATAGGAGACTTCGTCGAATTTATTTATTTAGTTATATTATTTTTTTTGATGATGTAAGTCCCTACCATATAGGAGACTTCGCCAAAATTTTTAAGTAGTTTTTTATAACGTCGGTCCCTATCGGATAAGAGACTTCGTCAATATTTTTTTAAACGAACAAATCTAGATTAATATAGATTAATATAAAAAAATGACAAGGAATAAAAATAAACGAGCTAAAAAAAATGAATAATAGAAGAAAAAGAAAAAAAATTATCCTATGCCTAGACCATTAACTCACAACTTTTACTTCTTTATTTTTTTTATTATTTTTTTTACCTATCCCCTTTTTTCCTTTTTCCTTTATTTTCTTTTTTTCTTTTACCTATTTTTTCTTTCCCTAATTCTATTTTTATTTCTTTATTATCCCTTTTTTTTTAGTGGGGAACGTAGGTCGGGTTGAATTTCAGTCCAACCCCCTTGTTATTCGGGTTCAAAGGGCATGGATTGGACTGATAAAAGTCCAGCCCGTTTTGTTTCTTTTTGTTTTTTGAATTTGCGGATCGGGCCGGATCGAGCCTAAATCGATCCAACCTTTGTTTTTTACTCGTTGGGCTACAAACTGAAAGACAAGCCCATTCTCTTCATGTTTCGATCAAACATGTTTTTTTTTAGTTTCGATTCTTTCTCTCTTCTCGTTCTTCATGTTCTTAATTTTCACTCTCTATTTCCTCAAACTTTTAGGAACAAACGATGAATTACACAAACTAACGATTTATGGCATGAAGACAACGACAAGCGGATAATTATCACTAAAACAACAACGAAATCAAAACGGGAAGATCGAACCCGAGAGCCGACATCGGAAATCACAACTAAAGAACATCAAGCAACCCATAAAAAATAAAGAGCACTGCCTAGAACTTCAAAAAGGAAAACTCGAGAATTGAAGGATTTGGACCCAATTTTTAGAAAGTAGGATTGAGCGACACTCTAAGGTGGAAAATCAATGTGAAAAACACCAAGAAAAAGGACTGAAAGAGACCATCGACCGACGAACTCAAACCCAAAACCCCAAGAACACCAAGAACATGAAGAACCCAAACCCAGAAAACCTAGCTCCCAATAGATCGAAAATGTGATTTTTTGCTTTCAATTTTGACCCTCTCTAAACCTAGAATTACTCGCCCCCTTTTTTCTCCCCTTTTCTTGAAACCAAACTCATTTTTATAGCCAAAATCTTGCATGATTTTCTCCACAAAATCCCCTAAAATTTTACGTCAAAAATCTCAAATTTGAATCGATTTGCTAATCAACAAGGAAAGGAATTAGTGATTGCTTGATTCTCCGTTCAAAATTAATTCAATGATAGATGTAGAATCAAAACAAGAAATTGTGAAGGATTTGACGGATTTCTCCAAAGATTTTCGGAGAGAATCTAGGTTTAGTGTGGACAACGAGTCGTCTTCTCCATCTTGGTCCTGTCATTCACTCCAAACGTTCGGTTTGGTCCTTGCATTTTAATTTTCACAATTACACCCCTCTACGAAATAATTTCAACTCATTCTCATCAATTAGGTCCCCGAGAGGTGCAATTTAAGGCCTAAATTTTTTAATTGACTCGATTGCACCCTCTAATTACTTCAATTGTGTCCCTAAATGAATATTTTTTGTGTTTTTCATCATTTTCTTTCTTTTTTCTTTTCTTTTTCCTTCTTTCTTTAGTAAACTTCAAACTAAAAAACATAAATAAAAGAAAAAATAAAAAAATAAACACAAAAATAAACAAATAAATAAAAACAATAAGTAAAATTTGGGTTATTGCAGTTGGCCCCTCTTTACGATGCTTATGGTGCAAAGTCAAGTGAAAGGCAACAAGTGAAAAGGTTGCTTTTCACTAACTTTGTTTAATAAGCTTGTAAAGAAAAGGTTTTTTTTCAAAAAAAAAAACCAAAGGCAAAGGTATGATGGAATGACTGTAAAAAATAAAATATAGTGCATGGCTTTATTGCTTTGATTGCTTTGATTTGAGCAGAAAAGCGTACTATCGGGACCTCTATTCCTCCAGTTAGCATAGCATAGTGATGCTATTGTCCGACAAGTTGTTGAACTCAATTAGGGTTTCTAGACTCTTGATCTTGCCTCTAAGTACTCTCCATGAAATGCCATTCGGACGAGCTACGAAATGCCCCAAGTGTTGGTTGAGATAAGACATTTATCATTTTTTGAGATAATCATCGCTTGTGTTCGAATGCTCGTTTCATGATGCTTGCATCACGATTTGCAAATTGATCTTAAAAATTTTGTCATCTTTTGAAAAAGATCATAAACATTTGGCTCTTATGGATTGAGTCGTATATTTGAATGACTCTCTTAAAACAATTTAGATTATCCGAACGAAATTTAGAGATGTTTCGATAAAAGTACTTTCATTCATGAAGATATTTAAGTTTATTGATCAAAAGTCAAATCATGATATTCAAATGCTATGATGCAATTTCTTCAAGAAAGTTAGGCTAAGCAAGCAAAAAGTGTTTAGGTCATGCAAAGTTTGCATAAAAGTTGACATTTAAGGAATTGAACCTCCCGGGCTCTCATGAAAGAAATGGATTAATAGCTTTTCATCATGAACTACTTCGTCATCTTGCTACGAGTAAACCCTCAAGTGAGTCATGGGACACCGGGTTCCGGTATACATGGAAAAATCCGGTACCTTGAACTTTCTTGAAATCACTATATCGGGCACCAAACACATTTCGGAGGCCCTAGTTGGATCGTAGGCATCCTCCCCTCTATTGCTCTTAGGCGTGCTTCTAGTGCCATGAGTATATCCATACTTGGGCCTTCAACCGCCCTAGGACCATGAGCTTCCTCTTCCGTAGGATCCGTCGGAGGCCTTTACGGGACTTGTGGATCCATGGGATAAGCAAATGTTGCGAGTAAGATGTGAACCTTTGGCATGAACAGTTGCGTGATTGGAAGGCCTCGACCGATGAGGTGATGGAACAGGATGCGATACTTCGGGTTGTCTTTGATTCAAGCTACCTCCCCTCTTAATGCTTGCTCGATAGGGATGTCATTCGAGCTACACTCTCTTTTAGCGAGTCAAATTCTTATTGGGTAATTGGCTCTTGTCGCGATCTTTCCCCATTCTCCATTTGGCGAGCCCGAGTTGAGTATGGTAGATGCGCGGAAGGGATTGAGTGAAGCGGCCTATGTTTACTTCACTTGGTAATGCAAAAGAAATATATAAAAATAAATACTTACTACAAATGCATGATTTTGAACAAGGTCGGATACCTTTTCTTTATTTTGTTGCTCGTTAAATCATACGGAATCCTATCGAGGATGGGTTAGACCGAACTAGTACTCACTATGGGTAAAAATTACCCTACGATACTTGGGCGATTAAGGAGATATATATGCCCCTAATTTTAGTCGTGACTTGATTTTGAAATGATGAAGTCACTCTTATTATTAGCAAACGAAGGGTAAAACCTTTTTTTTTTTTTACGGTCTCGAAACAAAATTCAAGAACGAGATAATCCCCTTCATCATTTCAAGCCCACTCAAATCTAATCTAAAATCCTCGACCTTATTTCTAACTTCTTTGGTCATGATTTAATACGAAAGGTAACCTTCATTAAAAATTACAAAAATACCCTTGGAATACCAAGGGTAAGTATCGACATCATTTGACAATGATTCGTGTCTTAATTAAGTCAACCCTAATAGACAAGATCTAGCTTTTCTATGGTTGGGTAAAGCTTGACTAGTTTTACGGATTTTTCAAGCTTCTAGATCGCTTAAATTACCGATGGGGTAATCCAGCCTCTAACCTTATACATTAGGAGGTAAGGGAAGGTTATTCCACCATTTCCAATGTATAGGGTGAGTTTTAGTCTAAACGAGAGTTTGGAAGAGTATCGAGTAAACTTTAATCATACTCGTCTCCAAATCACTCTATCTAATTCCTATTAGGGTTCGGCTTGGGTCCATAGCTTTTAGGGGTTTCCTTCGTGGTGTGTGCAACGAGTTAAAAGAAAAGGCGTACAACCTAATTCAAAAATAAACGTACGAAAAAAAATTTAAATATATACACAAATAAATAAATAAAATGACAAAAATAAAATGACAAAAATAAAAGTAGGAGATAAAATAAAAACTAAACCTATGGCCTAACTCTAGTCCCTAGTGGAGTCGCTATTCCGTCGCTATCCAGACGTCGGACGAGACTCCTTGAAAATATCTAACATTAGATTTGGTATTTACAAGTTTATTTACGAGTTTAGAGTCGCCACCTAGTATTAAAGGAACTAGAAACCTAAAATGGACATTGGTTCGGAGATTCTATGGTAAGGAGTTGGTTACGTTTTTGGGAAGATATTGATCACCCAAAAGCGCCCTTTTCGAAAAAAGATACCACATCCGGTTTAGCTCTAAATTTATCTCCTAAAATATTTTATTTATGTCAAATTATTTTCCGATTCTTAATCTCTCATTTTTTTTTTATACAAATTGAATTTTTTAGTTTTGAACGTGGCATCGTATTAAAACGATCGTCGATCCCCTACGTCGAGCGACACGTCGATTCAAACATCGGATCCACCTTAAGCCTTAATACAATCGATATTCGGAGGAAATCTTGATTTAAAAATGATTTTTTTTATGATGTCAACCTCTATCAAATAAGAGGCTTCGTAAAAAATTTTGAATTTGGTGACGTCGGTCCCTATTAGATAGGAGACTTCATCGAATTTATTTCTTTAGTTGTATTCATTTGTTTTTGATGACATCGAGTCCCTACCATGTAGGAGATTTCGCAAAAATTTTTAGGCATTTTTTTTTATGACATCGATCCCTATCGGATAGGAGACTTCGTCAAGTTTTTTTTTTCTAGCAATACATATTAAAGAAAAAAATTGAAATAGCAAATCTAGATTAATATAAAAAAACAACAACAAATAAAAATAAATAGGCTAAAAAAATGAATAATAGAAGAAAAAGATAAAAATAAAAAAAAAATCATCCTATTCCTAGACCATTAACCCATAACTTTTACTTTTTTTTCTTTTTTACCTATCCCTTTTTTTTCCTTTTTCCTTTCTTTTCTTTTTTCCTTTTACCTATTTTTTCCTTTCCTAATTCTATTTTTATTTCTTTATTATCCCTTTTTTTTTTAAGCTGGGGACGCGGGCTGGGCTGAATTCCGGCCTAGCCCCCCTTTTTATTCTAGGTTCAAGGGCACGGCACTGGATCGATAACGATCCTGACCATTTTGTTTCTTTTTTTTTAATTTGTGGACGAGTCTAGCCTTTATTTTTTACTCTGTTGGGCTACAAACCAAAAGACAAGCCCAATCTTTTCATGTTTCGATCAAACACATTTTTTTTTTAGTTTACGATTCTTTCTCTCTCCTGTTCTTTATGTTCTTAATTTTCACTCTCTATTTCTTCAACCTTTCGGGAACAAACGATTAATTACACAAACTAACGATTTATGGCATGTAGACACCGACAAGCAGACAATTATCACCGATACAACAACGAAATCAAAACGAGAAGATCGAACTTGAGAGCTGACACCGGAAATCACAACCGAAGAACATCAAGTAACCCATAAAAAATAAAGAGCACCGCCGAACTTCAAAAAGGAAACCCGAGAATTGAAGGATTTGGACCCAATTTTTAGAAAGTAGGATTGAGCGACACTCTAGGGTGGAAAATCAACGTGACAAACACCAAGAAAAAGGATTGAAAGAGACCATCGACCGACGAACTAAAACCCAAAACCCCAAGAACACCAAGAACATGAAGAACCCAAACCTAGAAACCCAAAAAAAATCCCGAGAAAACCTAGCTCCCTAAAGATCGAAAATTTGAATTTTTACTTTCGATTTTCACCCTCTCTAAACCCGAATTACTTGCCCCCTTTTTATCTCCCCTTTTCTTGAAACAAAACTCGTTTTTATAGCCAAAAGCTTGCATGATTTTCACCACAAAATCCCCTAAAATTTTCTATCAAAAATCTCAAATTTGATTCAATTTGCTAATCAACAAGGAAAGGAATTAGTGATTGCTTGATTTTCTGTCCAAAATTAATTCAATGATAGATGTAGAATCAAAACAAGAAATTGTGGAGGATTTGGTAGATTTCTCCTAAGATTTTCGGAGATAATGCTGGTTTGGAGTGGACGACGAGTCGTCTTCTCTATTTTCGCCCTATCATTCGCTCCAAACTTCCAGTTTGGTCCTCTTGTTTCAATTTCCACGATTACACCCCTCTGTGAAATAATTTCAGCTCATTCTCATCAATTAGGTCCCCGGGAGGTGCAATTTAAGGCCTAAATTTATTAATTGAATCAATTGCACCCCTAATTACTTCAATTGTGTTCGTAAATGAATTGTTTTATGTTTTTTGGTCATTTTCTTTCGTTTTCTTTTCTTTTTCCTTCTTTTGTTTTAGTAAACTTCAAATTAAAAAACATAAATAAAAGTAAAAAAACATAAAATAATAAATAAAATAATAATAATAATAATAATAAATAAACAATAAGCAAAATTTAGGTTGTTACGCTCCTCTCCCCTACCCTCTCTCTCTCTCTCTCTCCCTCCTCTCTACTCTATCCCTCTCTCACTCTCTCTCCCTCTCTCTCTCTCCCCGTCCTTTGTCCATCTCTCATGCCCTCTCCCACTCTCTCCCTCCTACTCTCTCTCCCTCTCTCTCTCACCCTTCCCACCCTTCATCCCACTCTCTCTCCTCTTTTCCACCCCTCCCCCTTCTTCTCTCTCCCTCTCCCTTAACCTCTCCCTCTCTCTCAACCTACCCCTTTCTCTCCCCTCTCTACCTCTCTCTCTCTCTCACTCACTCTCCCTTCCCCTCTCTCCTTTTCTTTCTTTGTCTATCTCCCACACTCTCTCCCATTTTTCTCTCCCTTCCTTTATTTCTCCCTCTCTCTCACCCCATCCATCCCTTCTTCCCTCCCTCTCTCCCTCTCTCTCTCCTTATCTCTACGTCTCTCCCTCTTCATCTCTCTCTTTATCCCTCTGTCTCCCTTTCTCTTTCTCTTTCATCTCCCTTACTCTCACTCACCCTCTCCCTCAACCTCTCCCTTTCTCTCAACCTCTCCATCTCTCTAACTCATCTCTCTCTCCCCTCCTCTCTTCGTCTCTCCGTTTCCCTATTTCTCCCTCTCTCACTCCCCCTCTCTTTCTTTGTCTGTCTCTTATGCTCTCTCTTACTCTCTCCCTTCCACTCTCTCTTTCTCTCCCCTCTCTCTCAACCCCTTCCTCCCTCCCTCCCTCTCTTTCACCCTCTTTACCTCTGTCCCTCTTCTTCTTCTCTATCCCCCTTTTTCTTTCTCTCAACCTCTCTCCCTCTCTCTCCATCTCCTTTTTTATCAATCTCTCCTACTCTCTCCCATTCTCTCTCTCTCCCTCTATCTCTCTCCCTCTATCTCTTCTACTATCTTACCCTCTCTCTCCCTCCCTCTCTCTCTTTCTCTCCCTCTCTCCCTCTCCCTCTCTCTCCCCTCTTAATATCCCTCTCCCTACCTCCATCTCTCTTTTAATCTCCCTTTCTCTCTCTCTCTCTTTTATAGAAACTCTCTAGCTCTCCCACCCATCCCTAACCCTCTATCCCTCCCTCCCTCCTTTTATCCCTCTCTCCCTCTCCCATGCTTTCCCTCTTCTCTCTTACCCTCACTCTCTCTCTCTCCCCCTAGTATCTCTATCCCTCTTACTCTTTCTATCTCCCTTTCTCCCTCTTTTCCTCTCTCTCTCTCTCTCGTCCCTTCCTTCCTTTATCCCTCTTTCTCTCTCTCCCTATCTCCCTCTCTCTTTCTCTCCGTCCTTTTCTCTCTCCCTCTCTCTATTTCCATCCCTCCATCTCCTTCTCTCTCTCCTTACCTATTTTTCTCTCTCCCTCTTTATCCTTATGTCTCTCTTTATCTCTCCCTCGCTCCCTCTCTCTCTCTCTCTCTCTAATCTCCCACTCTCTTTCCTTCTCACCCTCTCTCTCCCCCTCTCCCTCTTTCTCCCACTTTCTCTATCCCTCTCTCTTCATCCCTCTCTTCTCCCTCTTTCCCTCTTTTTCTTTCTCTCCCCTTTATCTTTCTCTTTCCCTTTTCCTCTCTCTCTCTCCCTATCTTCCCTTCCCTTTTTCCCTCTCCTCCCCCTCTCCCTCCCTCCTTTCCTCTCTCTCTCTTAATCTCTCTCCCTCTCTCATTCTCTCCGCTTATCTCTCTTACTCCCTTTTTCCATCTCTCTCTCTTTCTCTCGTTATCCCTTTTTATCTCTTCCTCTCTCACCCTCTCTTTCTACTCATCCCCCTCTCCCTCTCTCCTAATTTCTTCCTCCCCCTCTCTCTCTCACCCTCTATCCCTCCCTCTCCCTCTCTCTTTCTCTCTGTCTCTCTCTCTCACCCTCTCTCTTTTTCTCCTTCCGCCTCCTTTCTCTCTCTCCCTTCCAATCTCATACATACACTCCCTCTCTCCATCTCATCCTCTTTCTCCCCGTCCCTTACTCTCTTTCCCTTATCTCTCCTTTCCGTCGCTAACTATCTCCCTCTTTCTCTCTTTCTCCCATTTTACTCTCCCAACCTCTCACCCTCCATCTTTGCCTCTTTCCCTTTCTCATTTTCTCTCTCTCTCTCCCCTCTATCCTTATCACTTCCTCTCTTTCAATCCCACTATCCCTTTCTTTCCTTCTCTCTCCCCCTCTCTCCCCCTCTCTCTTTCTCTCTCCCTCTTTCTCCCTCCTTCTCCCTCCCTACTTCTCCCTCAACCAACTCTCTCACTCTTCCTCTCAGTCTCCCTTATCTCTCCCTTTCTCATTTCTTCTCTCCTAATTTCTCTTCCCTTTCTCCTTCTCTCCTTTTCTCTCTCTCCTTTTCCCCTTCATCTCTCAATCTCCCTCTCTCGTCCTTTCCTCACCCTCTCTCTCTTTTTTCTTTTCTCCCTCCATTTCTCTTTCTCTTTCCCTCTCATTTTCACCCTCCTTTTTTCTCCTTCTCTCACTCCCTCTCTTCCTCTCTCTCTCTCCCTTCCTTCTCTCTCCCTCCCTCTCTCCTTCTTTCCCCCATATCTCCCTCTCTCTCTTTCTCTTCCTTCTCCCTCTTTCTCCCTCTCCCTCTCTCTCTATTTATCTCTCTCCCTCTCTCCTTCTCACTCTCCCTCTCTCCCTAACTCTCTCTCTCTCTCCCCTCACTTTCTCCTTCTCTCCTTCCCTCTCTCAATCTATCCCTCCCTTTGTCCATATCTCCCTCTCCCTTTCTTCCACTTTCCCTCTCCCTTACTCTCCCTTACTCTCCCTCTATCCATCTCTAACCCTCCTTCCCTCTCCCATCACTCATTGTCTCCCTCCCTCTCCTTTTGTCTCTCTTTCTCTCATTCTATCTCTCTCTCTCTTTATCCATCTCCCTACCTCTCTTTTTTCCTCCTCTCCCTCTTTCTTCCTCTATCACCCTCTCTCTCCCTCTCTTTATCCCTCTCTCTACATCTCTTTTTTCCTCCTCTCCCTCTTTCTGCCTCTCTATCACCCTCTCTCTCCCTCTCTCTCCCCTTTAACCACCCTCTCTCTCCCCTCCCTTCTTGTCTCTCTCCCATTATCCCAACCTCTCCCTCTTCCTTTATTCCTCCCTTATTCCTCTCTCTTTCTCCCTCTCTCTTTACCTCTCTCTCTCCTCCTCTCCCTATTCTATCCTTCTTCTATCATTACCACCCTCTCCCTCTCCCTCTTTCTTCCTCTGCCTCTCTCTCTCTATCCCTTACTCTTTCTCTCTTTCTCCCTCTCTTCCCTTCTCTCTCGCTTTCTCTCACTCTCTTCCTCTCAATCTTCATCTCTTCCTCCCTCACTCTCTCCCTCTATCTAGTGCTCTCTCCCTCTCCCTTTCTCCTTCTCCCTCCCCCTCTCTTTCTCCCTTTCTCTCTTAATCTCTAAATGTCCCCCCTCTTCTTTCCCACCTCCCCATCTTACTCTCTCTCCTTTTTTTCTTTTCCCATTCTATCCATTTCTCTTTCCCTCTTCCTCTCTCCCTTTCCTTTTTTATCCTTTTTCCTCTCTCCGTCCCCCATTCTCTCCTTCACTCCCTTTTTATCTCCCTCTCTCTCCTTCTCTCCCTCCCTCCATCTTTCTCCTCTCCTTATCTCTCTCTCTCCATTCCCCTCTCTTTCATGCACTCTCTAACCCTCTCTCTCATTTTCTCTTCCTCTCTTCCTATCTCTTCCTCTCATTCTCCCTCCATCCTCTATCTCCCTCCCTCTCCCTCCATCTCTTTCCCCCTCTCCCCCTCTCTTTCCCTCTCCCCACCCTCCCTTCCCCTCTCTCACCTACTCCCTCTCCCTCCTTCCATCCCTCTCTATCCCTTTATCCCTCTTTCTCTCCCACGTACTCACCCTCTCCCACTCTCTCCCTTTCCTTTTCTCCCTCCCTCACATTTTCCCTCTCTCCCTCTCCCTCTCTTCCTCTCTCTTTCTCCTCCCTCCCTCCCTCTCTCTTTCTCTCCCTCTTTCCCCTCCCTTTTTCATTCTCTCCCACTTTCCCCTCCTCTCTCTCTCCTTCTCTATCTTTCTCTCTCCCTCCCTCTCCCTCTCGCTCTCTCTCATTCTCCCTCTCTTCCTCTCTTTTCATTTTTCTTGCCCTCCCCCTGTCTCCCCCTCTCTTTCAATCCCTCCACTCTCTCTCTCCCTTGCCCTCTCCCTCTTACCGGTCTCCTTCTCCTTTCATCTCTCCGATTACCACCGCTCTCTCTTCCCTCCTTTCTTTCAACTCACTCTTAATTCATCTCTCTTCCCCCTCTCTTCCTCTCCCCTTTCTCTCCTTTCTCTCACTCCTTCTCTCCCCTCTCTCCGTCCCAATCTCTCCCTCTCTATCCCTTCTTCTTACTCCCCATCTCTCTCTCTCCCGCTCTCTTACTCTTTACATATCCTTCTCTCTCTCTCTCTCCCTATCTCTTTCCCCCTCTCTCTCTCCCTCTCTATCTCTTCTTTTAACCCTCTCCCTTTCTCTCTCACTCCCTCACTCTCTCTCTCCATTTCTCTCTCTTTTTTTCTCTTTTTATCTCTCTCCTTCCCCTTCACCTCTCTCCCATGTTAGTATTGTTGCTCAAGATCCAACCATGTTTGGATGGGCCCAAGTTAATGTATTATTGCATCATTTAATAAAGAAGTCATCTATCAACTCTTATGTTTACATGATGATAAATTCATTAGAGTTAGATAGAAGTCCTTGTGATATGCATTTGCAATAGTGATTGATTGAAAGATGTGAGACAAACACTAATGCACATAAATGATATCATTAAATGTCCCAAGTCATAGCATTGTCGAGAATGGACATTGACAATATGCAAATAGACTTGTGAATGTTATGCTCATGGTATATGATAGTAGTAGGAGATCTCACACCTATTGGCATGGTGATGCCAAAGCAAACACTTAGGTGATTCATGTTAGAGAACATATCATCGAACTTGACTCGCCATGAGAACCCATTTGGTTTTAGTCTATGGGAATCTCATATGAGATGGGTACAAATGGTCCTTAGAATTGAAGTCATCATGATTATCTCATTGAAGGACTTATGCACTTTGACACTCGTTTCAATGGACTCATTAATGGGTTGCACGTGGGCGATTCGTTGAGTGCACTTAGGAATCCAATGGAGATAAGTGTATGACTAAGATAGTACATGTCATTCCTTATATGCTAAAGGAGTTATCACATTGCACTTCGATAAATATCCGCTCAAAAAATCTATGACCACGGTAGGAGTACACCAATAGAGCATAGTTGGTTTACTCCAAGAGCTAAGACATTTGGGAATCAAAGAAAATTTGTATGATCATAATCGAACAAGACTAATAACCAAGTTTGAGATCACACTATGGTAAGTTTACATAAGGATCGAATCGTATGGTAGCCATGCTCATGAAAGATAATAATGGATTAACTAATCCTCCTAGAGAATTGAGTAGTCATGATGCCTTGCTAGAGGTCAATCTTAATTTATGCATAAGAGATAAAAGAGGAGTCTTTTATTTTTGACACATTACCAACATATCTAGGAGCCTATTGAGTCATACGTATAAGTTTAAGTATTCACATTACAAATAAGAAGCAAAGATATTGGAAAAAGTTTCAATTAGAAAATTTTCCTATTTTGGAAAGAGTTTCCAAAATGGAAAGTTTCCTATTTTAGAAATTAGTTTCCTAATTTGGAAGGTAGTTTCAAAATTTGAAAAAAAAAATTTCTTCCCCTAAAATATTCCAACGAGTGATGCTTCAAGACCATCTTATACTAAAATGGCCATAACTCTTTATGTATAAATCTGAAAATCATAAATATTTACAAAGGGCTAGTAGACACCTAGGTAAAAAACTTTTATTCTTTACGTTTTACCCATAAATCACTCTAAAGTCCTCGAATGGATCATACAAAATTCGGGTAGAATATAGTTCTCAAAACACTAATTTTGCATATTTAATTTCTTTAATAATTAAACCATTAATCTCAATCACAATAACTTTAATTTAAAATAAATCACACATTTCAAGCATTAATTTCTCATGGTGTAATGATAATTATACTTACTCTTAATATATGCGTATATATAAATATTTGAATACGTGTCGCTTTACGATTAACTATTTTCACAAGGGTTACAATTCATGATCCTTCATTTGGTATCAAGGCCTCCGTTGAATATTTGATTGTATGATTGGTTAATTATCATTAACTACATAAATAAGATATGCATAATTATAAATATTATGATTTTGGTATTTTATATAAGTATGAAACATAAATTTTGGGTCAAAATCAATAGGAGTATCGAGGTCGATGATAAATGTCAATACTCGCACACGTGGCAGCCTACGTGTAGTAGTGTATTAGGTGTGCATCAAGTGACCTACTGACCTCGCTAGCTAGCACATTATGTGATGCCCCTAGCTCCCTTACCAATTACCTAATAGGCGTAGCTAGGTGCGTTACGGTTTAGAGACTAAAGTTCCTATTTACTCTCACAATACATGACCAATAAATAATAAAAAAATAAGTATAGAAGTACGTATAATAAAATTTATACGACTTTAATAAATATTGTTATAGAAGTCATAAAATATTTAAGGTGTTATTTACCATTGCTAAACACCGTAGCCTTTTTTATAATCAAACAAGATTTCTATGTCTTTCGTGTCACATATGAGCCCTTTTGTGGGAGGAACCGATGGCTTCTTTATCGGCACTACCATCACCTTTACTCGTCATGGCATGAAATAACAACGGGGAAAGTCGAAGCTTAGTAAGTAGGGTGATGTACATGAGATATCCTAACACTTAGCCTTTCCCTATTGATTTTAATTTGGGTACCACTAGGTATTAGCAAGTTTGCTCTATTCTCATCCCTCGATGATTGTCGAATCACTCGCTGCTAGCAACGAAATTATCCCTTGTTGTAGCACACAATTAGTAGAATTATCCATCGCTTAATGGTGTAATCAATTAATAGAGTGTGCACACAACTTCATTGCTAATACCCATTTAATCCAATTAGGTTACGAAACCTATCAAATTTTAAACAGATTCCATTGCCAAACCTCATCATTTCTTGATCACATATTCTTGCTCAATTCAACTAGTCCACCCCAAATGCATATGATGAACTTGATGTTTCATTTACCACATTCCACCAATCATGGGTATCTTCATTTTCATACCACACTCGGAATCCAATCCACGCTTGGGATTTCATATATTTTTCATAGTAGTCATGTAAAGAATACAAGACCCACCCATTAAGGTTAATCAATTCCTATATTTTAGTCCTAGGAATGCGTTTGAGTGCATTTGAAGTCGGATTTCATTCCTAATATAAAATTTAGCCTTACGAGCTGAATTTAGCTTCTAATAGCTCTAGGTCCCAATTTTGATTTTTTTTAAAATCTTACCTTCCAACACTTCATTTTGTACTTATTCGGGTGTATTTAGATCGTTAATTATGGAGTTGGATGATTGGAACTCAAACCCCCAAATTTGTGGGTTTAGGCCGAATGGGTTCTAAAAGTGGCAAGAGATTTTCTTTTGTTTCTATGTAATTTATTTTCATCCTAACTTACTAATCTATACATAATTGGGTTACCATCATGTTCTAGATCTTTAGTTACATAAAAAAATCCAAACTTTGGCCATTTTAGTACCTAGGCCGAATGATTTCCTTAAAGATACTCTAAGAATTCTTTCCTCTTTCTTGCTAAGTTATTCTTTCAAATCCATGTCCACCATGGTTGAATCCATCCAAAGTTTAGTACAAGCCCATTTGTTTTAACCAAACCCATCAAATATAAACATACCAACCATTCATCATCACATATACTATCCAACTATCAATTTCACATCAAGCCATCAAACACAAAACACTAACATGAATAACCCATAACAACATAATAGAAAGCTTTAAACCACCACCACCTAATTTAAGCACATATAAATGAAATTTATGGCATAACATAATGCAACATAAAACTTACTTACTTTGATTTAAACTTTCCAAAAGATTTCCTAGCTTTTTCCTTTTTCCTTTCTTCTTTCTTTCTTTTTCTTTCTTTTTTGTTTTCTTCCCCTCTCAATTTCGTTCCCTTTCTTTCTTTAGTTAGCTACCGTTTTTCCTAAAAAAATGGCTAAGTCTAACTCCCTCTCACACTTATATACTCCACCTTTTTTTCCTCATTAATTAGTATAACATGTGTCTTAATTTTGTGGTTATAAGGTGTGAAGTGTGGGAGAAAATGGAAGTAAGGTGGTAGGTTTGAAGTCCAAGTTTGCTAAGTGTCTCTAATTAGAACAATGTAGAAGATTAGGTGTCTAATTAGAAACTAAAAATGGGCAACTAATGGATAACTAAAGTAACCAAATTTCTAAGGTAGTTTCGTTTCCATAATTCAACATTTTCATCATATTTAGGTAATTCTTTCACTTGAATGGCATTTTTAGATATATGTTACAAGAAAAGGTATAATGGCTAGTTAAATACCCAAAAGTTTATTCCCATAAACACTCCCATGAACATTAGGAATTTTAATACCATAAAATATTAAAGAAAATATCACATAAATTACACCCACATCCAATATATATTTATAGGTATTCCGGGATATATATTTATGAGGTTAAGAATTTTCATGGGAATTATATTTCTCTCCCCAAAATTTGGCGTTAATTTAATTTTTAGGCAATTCCCCAAATTTTGGCACTCTCCAAACCTTTAGATAATTTTTCTCACTTTGTGGTACATTCCAAAATATATGTTAAAGGAAATAAATGGTAACTAGCTAGGTTGCTCGAAGTTCATTCGATAAATCCTCACATAAACACTAAGCATGTTAACATCAAAAAAATATTAAAATGGCACATAAATCACACCTATACTTAGTATAGACATATATAAATATTCCAGTACGTATAGCTATGTGGTTAAGGATTTTCACGGGGATTACATTTCTCCCCTCCTTAAAAGAAATTTCATCCTCGAAATTGGCTTACTCAAATAACTTCGGGTATTTATCTTTCATTTCTTCCTCCTGTTCCTAGGTCATTTCTTCGAGGTTGTGATTCTCCCATAAAACTTTAACTAAGGCAATTTCTTTATTCCTTAGTTGTTTGACTTACCTACCTAGAATTTGGATTGATCTTTCCTCGTATGTTAAGTACGGGGTCGGGTTCAGCAATGCTATCTCTCTCCTAACAAGGATGGCGGTAGCAATAGTCGATACACCTTATCGCCTATTCGATCAAGTATCTCAAACGATCGAAAATATCGCAGACTCAATTTTCCCCTATCCTACTCTTTCTGTCTCTCTCCCTCTCTCCTTCCACCCCTCTCTCCCTCTATCTCTCTTCCTCTCTCCTCGTTCTCTCCCCCTCTCTCTCTCTCCCATTCTCTCCCTCTCTCTTGCCTTCTCTTTTTCTCTCTATCTCTCTCATTCTTTCTCCTACTCTCTCTCCCTTTCTCTCTCCCTCCCTCTCCCTATCTCCCTTCTCCTATTCTTCCTCTCTTCTCTTTCTCTTTTGCACTCTGCCTCTCCCATTCTCTCTCTCTCCATCTCCCTTCTCTCTCCCTTTCCCTCTCACTCGACCTCATAATCGTTTTCTCTCCCTCTCTCTCTCCTTCTTCAATCACTCTCTTCCTTTCTCTCTCCTTCTCTTCTCCCCTCTCTACTTCTCTCCCTTTCTCCTACTCCCTTCTCTTTCTCCCTCTCTCTCCTTCTTTCTCCTTTTCTCTCCCTTTCTCCCCCTCTCTCTCTCTTTATCTCTCTCGCCCCTCCCGACCTCCCTCTCTCCCTTCCCATACCTCCCTCCCTGCCTCCCTCCCTCTTCCCCTCTTTCCATTTCACTTTCTCTCCCTCTCTCCTCTATCTCTCCTGATCTCTCCCTCCCCTCTCTCTTTCTCTCCCTCTCTCTCCCTTTCCTACTTTTTCTCCTTCTCACTCATTCTCCCTCTCTCTCCTCTCCCATCTCTCCTTATCTTCTCATCTCTATCTCCCCCTCTCTCCCTCTCTCTTAACTAATATTCTTCTCTCCCTCTCTTTCTGTCTTTATCTATTATTCCCTCACTTCCTCTTTATCACCATCTCCCTTTCTCCCTCCCCCTTCCTCCTTCTCTCCCCTTGTCTCTCTCTTTCCCTTTCACTTTCCTGTCTCTCTCTCTCTTTCTCTCCACTCTCCCTTCCTGTCTACTTCCTTTTCTCCCTCTCACATTTTCTCTTTTTTTCTCCATTTCTCTCACTTACTTTTTCTCTCTCCCTTTCCCTCTCCTTCTCTCCATTTCCTTCTCTCTTTCTCTCTCTCTCCATCCCTCTCTTTCTCCCTATCTCTCTCTCCCTTTCTCTATCTCTCCATCTCTCTCCCTCTCTCCCCATCCCTCTCATTCTCTCCCTTTATCTACCCTTTCTCTCACTCTCTCTCCCTCCCTCTTCTTTATCTTTTCCCTTCTTTACCTCTCCCTCTCTCTTCCTTGCATTCTCCTTTCGTCTCCTCCTCTCTCCTTATCTCCCTCCCTCTCTCCCCGTCTGTTTCCTCTCCCTCTCTTTCCCTTTCTCCCTCTCTATCCTTTTCTCTCACTTTCTCTATTTCTCCATTTCTCCCTCTCTCCTTCTCTCTTTTCCTCCTCTCTCCTTCTATCTCTCACTCTTTCTACCCCCTTCTCTCTATCCCTCTCTCGCTCACTCTCTCCCTATCTCCATCACTCTCCCTATCCATCTCTCTCCTTCTTCCTCTTCATTTCTCTCTCTCCATCCCTTTCTCTTACTCTCCCCCTCTCTCTTTCTCTTTCTCTCTCTCCCTCTCCCTCCCTCACACTCTACCCTTTTTATTCTCTCTCTCGCTCTCTCTTTTAATCTCCCTCTCCCTCTCCCCCTTCTATCTCCCCCACCCTCTTCTTTGTATCTCTCTCCTTCCCTCACTCCCTCTCCCTCTATCTCTCTCCTTCCCTTTCTTCTTCCTTTTCTCTCTCTCTCCCTCTCTCTTCCTTTCTTGCTCCCTCTCTCTCTCTCTCCCTCTCTCCCCTTCTCCCCTCTCTTTATCTCTTTCCCTCTCTATCCCTCTTCCTCTCTCTATCTCTCTTTGTCTCTTTCTCTCTCTCTCTCACTTTCTCAATTTCTTGTTTTTCTCTTTCTCCCTCTCTCTCCCTTTCTCCCTTTCTCTTTCCCTCTCCCTTCCCTCCCTCTCTCTCTTTTTCTCTCTCTCCCTCTTTGTTTCTCCCTAAGGGTATATATTTTAAAAACCCTTATGAGACTCAACTCATCCACTAGGGGTAGCCTAGAGTTTTAAAGGCTTGTTGCGTATGCTAAATGTAATTGTAATTCCTACAAAAGTAAGTTTGATTTTTATTATATTAGTTTTGCTTGAGGAATTGCAAAGTTTAAGTATGGAGGTATTTGATCGAGTACCTAATTTACATAACTTTTATGCCCTTTTACATTAAACTTACTAGTGCTTATTGTATTTATTAAGTTAATGAAGAATAAGATAATGATTTTGTGTTTTGTAGGAAAAAAATGGCAAATTAAAGTGAATAAACCTAATTCAAAGTGCATAAGAAGCCAAAGCCATAAAGGAATCAAAGGAGACACATGATCGTGTGATCCGTAAAAAGAAAAAGCTACTAGGCTGTATGAAACAAACCAAAACATTATGTGGATGTTCAACAAAGAAGACACAAGAACAATAGCAATCAACACAATTGGGGTAGAAGAAGTGACACACTTCCAATGGAGAAAAAAATGATATATGGGAAAAGGATGAAAGACATAGGATGAAGAGTAAATATGGTATGGCCATGTGCCTCAAGCAAGTAGGCTATATGCCATTAATTGTTCAAGGCTCCAAACCTTATGAATTAAAGGAGCAAGTTATATGACTAAAGCAAGCAAGTTATGTGTTAGTGTGAGGTGACCGTGTGTTAGTGTGAGGTGACCTTGTGTGAGTTGTAACCTAACTTTTAGCTATAAATAGAGAAGTTAAGGTTTTACTTTAAACATTCTCTCCTTCTAACAACCATAGATAGAAATCCTCTTTCATAAGCAAACCATGCATCACTAAAAACCTTTCTTGGTGGAAGGAAAAGTTGAAGCCTTCGATAAAATTATTGTGAGATCTAAATGTGTTTTATTTCTAATCTTATTCTTTTGAGTATTTTTTGTTTTTTCTATGCTATATGAATATGGTTGTATGATTGATTGATTAGAGTGTACTTGATTAATTAATCTTTACAATCTATTGCTAGTTAAGTATTGAAGTCGATAACTTATTATCTAAACTTGTTTATAGTAGCAGCTAGGGGTTAATGATTATAAATGAGTTTTCATTTAATCCCTTGCAAAATATAGAACTAGATTAAATTCTTCTAGCATTTAGGAGAATTATTTAACGTCCCTTATCTTTCTATCATTTAATGTTATTATTAGATTAAATCTAGATAACGTCTAATAGGTTATTCAATAATTAGGGATTAATCAAATAACACCTATTGATTAATGAATTATTAAGGCAAGATTGGGGATAACATACATATTATTCTCCTACAATGAATATTCATAATAAGAATGGATTAATGTTTGAATTGATGATTAATGAATGAACCAAAAGTGGAAAACGACCTTTAACCAAGGCTTTCTTTATTATTGTTATCTTTTATTTACTTTTGAATACCTTTACTACCCTCAACAAACTAAACCTCCTTTTTTACCTTTCCTTAAACCTTAAAACAATCAAATGATATATAACTCTAATTGAACTAATTTTCAATGGGATCGACCATTACTTGCCCTAACTATAGTCTTGTGATTGGGTTCAGTAAGGAAAATAAATATTTAATTTGTTAGCATTATGATGTGCAATCAAATTTTTGCTCCGTTGTTGGGGAACTTGCATTGAAATTAATGGTTTCTTTACATTCTAACTATTTCTTATCATTTATATTAAGTTGTTGTATGACCAGATCTTATATAAGTGATTTAATCTTTAACCCTAAAATAGAAAGAACTTCGAGAAGCTAGATAAGATTTAATAAAGTGAGATAGAAACATCTAAGAAAATAGCTACTACTTCACCAAGCATAACTATAGTTTATGATTTTCTATCATCGAGTGATTCTAACGGGAAGTAATGATTACAAATAGAACCTTGAATGAGCTGGCTACTCTTGATCTAAATCAATAACCCTTATATATCGAGTTCCTGAATCTAGATATGGCTTTTGAGTTAAAGTGGGGATTGATACATTTGCTACCTAAATTTTATGATTTTGTTGGAGAAGACCCACACAAACACTTGAAGGAATTCAATTTGGTATGCTCAACCATGAGATTGCAAGGAATATCGGAAGAACATATTCAATTGCATGCATTCTTATTTTCACTAGATATGGATGCAAAGATTGGCTATATGATCTCTCTGTAGGATCAATTAACTCTTGGAATAGGATGAAGGAAGCCTTCTTACTAAATTATTTTCCTCCATTAAGAGCTACCAATATAAGGAAGAAGATTTGTGATATTTGATAATTTACTAGAGAAACATTGTATGAGTATTAGGAGCAATTTAAGAAGTTATGTGCCATCTACTAACGCCATCAATTCTTTGAGTAGTTGGTAATTATCTATTTTTATAAGGATTTGTTACCTATCGAGAGGAGCATGATTGATGTTGCTAGTAAAGGAATGTTGGTGGAAAAGACCCATACATATCATGGGCCTTTATTTCTATTATGGTAGAAAATTTTTAGCAATTTGGTGTAAGGTTGGATCACACACCAAAGAGGGTCAATGAGGTCAACATATCTAGCTTGGAACAATAAATGTCGACCTAACTTTATTGGTAAGAAACATGGCTATGGGAAATCTACAAGCTATTAAGGCTTGTAAGATATGTTCAATTTTAGGTCCCGCTACCAATGCATGCCTTAAACTACAAGAGGGGCACATCGAGTAAGTTCATGCTACTAGCACTTTGGTAGTCAATCAAGGCCATATAACCCATTCTCTAACATGTACGAGTTTTAGTTAGAGAGACCATCCATACTTGAGTTATAGAGATAATCGGTAAGGAGGGAAAAACTTCTATTAACAAAGGAAACAAGGTTATCAACCCATTCTCTAACATGCCCCCTAGAATTTTGATCAATCCTTAGAGGACATAATGATGTCTCTTACTTTAAACACAAAGCAATTCCAATAAGAGATAAGGTCTAACATCAAGAACATAGAGAATTAGATTAGTTAGATTATGACTGGTATGAGTCATTTAGAGGCTTAATTTAAAGAAAAATTACCATCTCAAACTATGGTAAACCTAAAAGAGAATTTGAGCGTAATGACATTGATAAGTTGTGCTCTAATGGATAAACCTAGTAAGGTAATTCGAGGTAGTAAATGAAAAAGAGCTTAAGATGAAAGCGAGAGAAGGAAAAGATGCCAATTGAAAGAACTTCATTAGGTTCTAAGGTAAAAAGGACCCTTCCATTCATTTCACAACTAACCTTACACCTTTTCCTACCATGTTGAAGAAACCTAAAAAGGAAGAAATAAAAATGAAGAAGGATAGGGAGATTCTTAACTTATTCTGCAAGGTTAAGGTTAACATACCTCTCTTAGATGTGTTTAAGTGCCAAGGTATGTCAAGTTCTTAAAGGACTTATGCACTATTAAGAGGAACTTGATTTCAATGACAATGTAAGAATGGGAGAAAATGTCTCAATCATTTTTCAAAGAAAACTCCCCTTAAAATACAAGGATCCAAGTATGTTTACCGTATCTTGTAAAATTGGTAGTGCCAAAATTGAAAAAGCCATGTTAGATTTAGGAGCATCTATAAATGTTATGCCACATTTTATTTATACTTCATTAAATCTAGATCAATTAAAAGAAATTGGTGTCATTATTTAACTGGTAGATCACACTAATGCCTACCTTAAAGGGGTAGTTAAAGATGTTCTTGTGCAGGTGGATGAGATCATGTTTTCAGTTCATTTCTATATCCTAAAGAGATATGATGACTCTTCCTATAACCTTAAAACCCTCTTGTTAGGAAGACCTTTCCTCAAGATAGCTCGAGCAAACATAAATATTTATGATGGTGTCCTTGTGATGGAATTCAATGGTGAAGTAATTTGCTTTAACATCTTTGAAGCCATGAATTATCCCAAGGATGTCCAATCTATTTTTGCTCTAAACTTCAGTGATTCTTAAGCATAAGGGGTAACTTTTTTCCAACACCACAAGATGGAATATCGACATTAATGGAAAAACGTGATGTCGAGCTAATGACGTTAAACAAAACACTTATTAAGAGGCGACCCAATGAATTTACTTTACATTTGGATATTTTGTTCTTTTAGTTGATGTTTAAGTTTGTTTTGTTTTTTATTTTTTCCTAAATTCCCTCAATGCTTGACTTGATTTTAAGAAGGTTTGCAATATAGGTGCTCTTTGATTCTGAAAGAAGGAGAAGGAATTGAAGCAACATGGGCAAAAAGGGAGAGCATGACTTATGCATATCAAAAGGCATACCCGTATGTGTATGTTATGGTTAAAAGTTCAAAACCTAAAGAGATGAAGCACAAGCAGAAGGTATAGACATTGGTTGCCCTTCAGAAAAGGCATGCCCGTGTAGCCTAGATTTGTGTTACACTTCCAAGACATAAGAGAAGAGGCATAAGTAGTAGCATTAGACATGGGTTATGCTACACTCCTAGAATGCCCATATGCCCCATATTGAGCATTTCAATCTCCAAGGAAGAAAAGGCATAGGGTAGTGGGAAGTTACATAATTTATAAGTAAAAATCCACGTGATGGTGTGGATTATAAGGCATTACAATGAAGAGAAAGAAGAAAGAAGGCTTGGGTAGAAGGAAAGAGACCAATTTATGCACCAAATTGAGCATCGTTGTATGACTTTCTCTCTTGCATAATGACAAGGCTTTCCTTCCTTTTTTCCTCATAACCTTTCACATATAAATACCCTAACCTTAAATAATACCATTTCATCTTCTCTAATTTTCCATCTTCAACTCATAACTGAGTCCTCTTTCCTCTTCATGTTCAAGTTTTTACCTTCATAGATGACAAGCATAGCCACGTAAACCAAAGAACTCCATCTTTTACTAGCCCCTATCTCACCAAACACATTATCCTTTCCATTACTCTCCCTTATAAAAGAACCATTATCTTTCCCATTCCTTTTTCTTACCTAAGGAACAACCATGTCTTCATCAAGAGACAAAGGAAAATAGAAAGTTATCCATTGGTAGGAATGGCAATTGGAAGATGAGAGCCTAAGATGAAGGAGATTTCTATCATTCTAGTAATATATTTGTTTACCTAGTTATTAAATTTGACAATTAGAAGCACAAGTCTAGTTATGAAATGTTGATAAATAAAAGAATAATAGTTAATAGGTATATCAATTAGAATGCCATAGAGGTGATTGGGTTACTAGAAGAGGTTAGGGAAATGTTAGGGGAATGTAAGGTGATCGACATTGTTGAGTATGGATGATCCTACATATAAGGAACTCATTTTAGAATTTCTAAGTTCATTTTAATTTGAGATAAATGAGTAGTATACTACCTTTGAATTTTTTAAATTTTAGGTAGCCAATGTTGTGTATATCCATGATCAAATTAAGATTATTGATGTATTTTTTTAGCCACATAAGGGAGTAAGACAACCTTACGCTAGTTTTAAGAAGCCCTCTTAGCGAACAATAATTGGCTTGAAGGATAAGGTCTATAATACCTCTTGCCCTAAATCCTCTATAATGATTAGTCTTATCTTTTGTTTCATCCACTAAGTTCCAGCATGGACATTGTGTGGGTAGGAAAATAGTAATAGTGAGATGAACAAGGTGGAGTTGGGTATTTTATACTTCCTCTCTAAGAAGGTGAAGGTAGATTTGCTAAGTGCTTCCTATTAGTTAAGAAGTCAAATGAAGGCGGCATTGTAATCGATGAGTTTATCACCCATATTTTCAAAAAAAAATTAAAGTTGTTTAGTCAACAAACAACAAAATTAAAACCAGTTAAAGAACCACCTCTTTAACCTTGAAAAATGTGGTCAAGATTGGGTTGCTAGAGAAAAAGAAAAAAATTACCAAGTCCATCCAATCAAATGACCAGACAAGAGGAGGATCAATCAGCTTAATAGTGCTAGTGATGATAATGAGGATGTGAAGGCATAAGGAGTAAATGATAATGTTCACTAGGAGGGTACCTCGAAGTGCCAAATCGTGCATGCTAAAGTAGCTTACTTCTATGGTGAACAATTTGTAACTAGTGGTATGATCAAGTATATTTTTGTATTAGTATTGTTTGGTTTATCGTTAGGATTTAAGGGAGGAAATATGATTTTTTCAAATCTAGTAAAGGAGTTACACAAGAGGATCCTTTATCTCCTTTACTTTTTATTTTAGTTTAACAAGTTCTCTTATATTCCTTCGGTAATGCTTATTAAGGAAGGATAGATCATTCGGCTACATGGTAGGGGAGGTGGTGGCATAATTATTACTCATTTGTTTTACATAGATGATATGTTGTTCTTCATCAATGGTTCTAAGCAGATCAATCCTTTATCTTAGAAAATTAATTACAAAGTATGAGGAATCCTTAGGTCAATTATTGAATATATCCAAAAGCAGGTTTTATACCCAAAGAAAATGTTTAGCCATCGAATTGCTTTACTCAAGGCATGAACATGGTGTAATAACTTGAGTTTTCCCATTAAATACCTTATAGTGCCCTTATTTTATGGCCAAATAAAATGTAGTTATTTCTAATATATAAAGAAGTCTTTAACAAATATGGAATGAAGGGTGGAAATCTAAATATCTATGTTTTAGAGTCTTAGATTGCACTTTTGAAAGTAGTGCTAAGTAGTATTCCAATCTATACTATTTCTAATATCCTTTTGCCAAAAAAGATAATGCACGAGACTTGAACGAATTATGGCTAACTTCTTATGGAGTCCAACGAGTGAGTCTTGGCACCATTGGGTATCTTGGGATAGGGTGTGTCAACCTTTGTCGGAGGGGAGTTTGGGTATTCGTAGCTTTGCTAGGTTATGGACGCTTTACAAGCTCAACGGGCTTGGTCCTTCATTTAAGGTCATAGCTTATGGGCTAAGATCACGAAAGCTAAATATGGCCTAACTCTTCAGTATTGCTCTTATTCCTCTTATATTTGGAAGGCTATTTTCAACTACTTTATTGTCTTGGAAGATTATACTTCTTGGATTGTGGGTAAGGGCTCAATCTCATTTTGGAGGTCTAACTCGGTGGAATTATGTTAAATCCTCCTTTACCATAGGACTATAATCTATTAGTAAAGGAGGCTTTTTCATGTTTAGATGATTTTCTTCCTTTCATTCCCTCTCAATACCATGATTCTATGAAGGTTATTCAATTAGAAGAGTAGTTGGAGGATAAGATGGTTTTCAATTTATCTAAGATAGGTAAGTTTGAAGCTAAATCCTATTGGAATCATTGTAAACAACATTGTCCATGGGTTTTAGGGACTAGATCGGTTTGGCATTCTTGCATTCCTCTAAAAGTAAGAGGTTTCATATGGAAGTGGTTTCATAGAGCTCTTCTAGTTGACTCTCGAATTAAGGAATTGTCCATTCTTATGGTCTCCATTTGTAGTTGTTGTGTGTTGCCTAGAGAGGAGTCAATTAACCATCTCTTTTTATAGTCGAAGTTAGCTCTACGATTTAGGCTAGATTTGTAACTCTCGTGAATTTACTTAACGTAGCTATACATACGAAAATAATTTTATCTACAACTATTTTAAGTTGCAATTATGATTTTTGTGTCATATTGTGTTTGGTGGGTTTAAGATGCTTGGGTAAAAAATAAAATAAATAAGTTATTTTTGATATTCCAAAATTTAATTCCTAAGCCCAAATATCTTTTGAAATATCCATAATTATGTAAGCATAAATTTTGTGTCATTTTTTTTTTATATTTGTGGTGTGAAAATAGTTAAGGTTTATGGAAGTGTTCATAGGATATATATTTTTTTTGAAAAATTAATTAGTCAATATTTATTTTTCCATAATGTATATTTAAAATGACCATGCAAGTGAAAAATATGTCCCATTTAAGAGGTATGGTCGAAATTTCGGAGCTAGGTAAGGTTCGGAAGTTGGTTAATTTTAATCACCTTTTAATTTCTTTCTTTAGTTTGACATAAAATCTTCCACCATACTTCCAATTGTACTTTCCCACTTGAATTTTGGAAGGTTAAGCACTCCAACTAGCATCTCTTTTTTGTCTATCAATTGACTCTCTCTTACCACAAAAAATTGGACACTTGGCATATTAAATATGAATGAAATAATGGTTTAAAAGATGTGATATAAAAAAAATGGGAGGAAAGCTTAAGACTTGCCATCTTTTTTTGTCAAAAACGTATCTTGTAAGGAAGGGAGAGAGAGTGATGGTTTTGTGAGGGAAGAAAGGGAAAAAGAAAGGAGAAAAAGAAAGGAAAGAAAGGAAGGAGCAAAGGGAAGAAAAAGGCTAAGAAATCTTAACCAAACACACATCATTGTAAGTAGGTTTCATTTAGCATTATTTATGCCTTAAAATTTAAATGTTCATGTTAATTTTATGAGTTTGTTTAAGCTATTTAATATGTGATTATGGTAGTTTGTGTTGATTTTAAAAATTTGACATTTGGTGATGGATGTATGATGTTTTGATGATGGATTTATTTTGGAGGTACCACGGGTATAGAAAAAGTTTTAGTTTCAAAATTTCTATAATGTATTTGGGGATCTTATAGTTTTTTTTGAGGAAAAACTCAAAACATTAAATTTGTTTATCTATATGTCTGCTAGCTCTTTATAAACTTTTGTGATTTTTAGATCTATATATAAAGAGTTATGACTGATTTGGTACGGATCATTTGGATGTACCACATGCTTGAGAAATATTTTTAGTTTCGAACTTTGTGTGATTTATTTGGGAATGCGTAGAGTGATTTAAATGGGCCAAGTGCGAAGAATCAAAGTTGTTCA